>LR991092.1:25580000-25770000 GCA_905163515.2 Lymantria monacha
TGCGCCGTACATGGCCATCGAGCGGATGACCCCCGCATACAGCCGTCGGGCCTCAAAACTGGGTCCGCCCACATTCGGCATGAGTCGAGAAAGGGCGGACGCCGCGCCGACAAGCCGGGGAGCAATCTGTCGGAAATGCTCCCGGAACCACCATCGCCCGTCGAGCACCAATCCCTATCTTACCCTTGGATGATCGTAAAAGACGACTAATGGACATATAACAGATATAACATATAAGCAAGAGAAGGAAAACTCGAAACTAATCCCTATTCAATACGTCTGACCTGCGTGGTATGTCAATGTGATACTCGTAGATCAATTTCCCTCCCATTATTAAAGAGGCTCAAGCTCAACAGTGGGCCATATATGAGCTGAGATGGTGAAAATCCCTCGCAATATAAGGATTATTACCTCAATATAGTTTTATTAAAAAAAAAATATAATAATAAAAGAAGAAGACGATAAGTGATTAAAAGAATTAAGAAAGTTAATTATTACTTGTATGATCAATCAAAGCGTTTTTATTTAAAAATGTAACTGAAAAACTAAATCCTGTTTTTTTTTAGATTTGAAAGCAACGGAACAACACAACCGCAATATTGATTTTATCTTTTAACTAGAATCACACGGGATGTAAAGATTTTAACGATAGCCCATACGTCCAGAAATTATTGTAAAAAAAATAGTTGTATAATAATTATATGTATATAAAAATTATTGACACAATTGTATCTTCTTATAAGTAACGATTATTTTTTTTTATTGCTTTTGGTAGCAAACGAGCAAGCAGTACACCTGATGGTAAGTGTTACGGTCGCCCATGGACCTTTGCATAACCAGGGGTATAGCTAGGTCGCTGCCTACCAATACATATCCCAAACCCAACCAGTTGGGCTTCCGGCTCCCTCAGTCACCGAACGAAGCACAACAGCATATTGCCATTGCTCAGACGTCGATCTTCTGCGAGAGTGTGGTACTACCCCTGACGTACCGGCCCGCGGCTGTTGACAGAAAACTGTCAACAGTGAGATCCTACCACTACTGAATTATTAATTATACCTTTTACAAAATAAATTTTATTTAATAAAGCTTATCATGTGTTCGTGGAAGTAATTCGGACATCCCCGAAATCCTTTATATTGCATTAACTTTAATTTTAATGACTACACAGATGGCGCAGTGGTTAATATACCGACCTTCCGTGCCAGTGCTACGGGATCGATTCCTACGCAGGACAATATTTGTGCGATCCACAAAGTGTTGTGCCAAGTCTGGGTGTAATTTTTCTGTGTTACATACATACATACATATCATCACGCCATATCCCTTGCAGGGTAGGCAGAGAGAACAGAGTGCCAGAGAACTCTATCTCTGCATACTTCACTCGCTTCCTCAACATTCATAATTCTCTTCATACACGCTCGCCGGTTTCGGAGACTCTTGACTCCACCTTCCTTCAGTACATGACCGATCTGGTCTAGGTAGGTTAGTCTCGGTCTCTCCCGGTACCTACATCCTTCCACTTTCGCATTGTATATCTTCTTAACCAGGCGTTCGTTCGGCATTCTTTCCACATGTCCGAACCATCGGAGCATTCCCTTTCGCATCTTTACACTAATACTCTCTTTCATACCTACTCGCTCGCTTACGTCGTCGTTACGAATTCGGTCGGTCAGCCTAACTCCACAGATTTGCCGCAGAGATCGCAGTATGTATGTATGTATGTTTTCTGTGTTAATTATATATTTGTAAAGTCCCCCGCAAATACCCCAGCAAATAATATAATAGTGCATGTGTTTTTTTAAAACACCACCCGTGTTTTAAAAAAAATTGTCAAATTACTGAAATTTAGCATTTAACATGCTTGATTATTTATAAAAAACTTGATAACGAGCGAAAAATGATTGCCACACAGGGGACTCGAACCCACTATTGGAAACCCGTTTTGGAAAGTTATTGGAAAGTACGATTGAAACGGATTTCCGATAGATGTACGTGTGTGACAATAATTTTTCGCTCGCAATCAAGTTTTTATAAAATATTTGTCAATTATCCCTACTAATATTATAAATGTGAATGTAAATTTGTTTGTTACGCCTTCACGCCAAAACTACTTAACCGATTATCATGAAACTTTGTACACATAGTCTTCGAGGTATTAGAAAGGACATAAGATATTTATTATTACTATTTTTTTTACGAAGTTTAAAAAACATATATTTTGGCAGGCAACGCGAGCGAAGGTGCGGGTAAAAGCTAGTATTAAGTATATAATTGACAAAAAAAACTAATAATTTTTATTATATATTACATAAAATATAACCTACTCGCCAAAAATTTATAGCGCAAATCTGACTTAGTATTCAATTGCTATACTCAAACAGAAGAGGTATGTTAGTAAGAAAATAAAGACACGTAGAGTGATTTAGATGCGCTGGGCGTGTACAAGGGTCAGATCTTACGATGAATAATAGCTGTATCTTTTTTTTCCGTAGCAACATTGAAATATTATCTAAAACCAGAAAGTAATGAACAACAAGGAATCGAAAATGAACATACATACATATCATCACGCCATATCCCTTGCAGGGTAGGCAGAGAGAACAGAGTGCCAGAAACCTCTATCCTTGCATAAGTATGCAAGGATAGAGGTTTATCCTTGCATAAGTATGCAAGGATGTAACGTTGAAGAAGCGAGTGAAGCCACTCGCTTCTTCAACATTCATAATTCTCATCATACACGCTCGCCGGTTTCGGAGACTCTTGACTCCACCTTCCTTCAGTACTTGACCAATCTGGTCTAGGTAGGTTAGTCTCGGTCTCCCCCGGTACCTACATCCTTCCACTTTCGCATTGTATATTTTCTTAACCAGACGTTCGTTTGTCATTCTTTCCACATGTGCGAACCATCGGAGCATTCCCTTTCGCATCTTTACACCAATACTCTCTTTCATACCTACTCGCTCTCTTACGTCGTCGTTACGAATACGATCGTTCAGCTTAACTCCACATCGAAAATGAAATATATTAAAAAATTCTTATTAAACTAAGAGTCCCAATATATTAAAATTCTTCACTGCACTTGAAAGAGCCGGTAGAGTATATATTGACCCACAGTCTCTCCCTTCCATATTTATACCTATTTATACTATTGAATCATTTAATTAAATATTGTAGTTGTAGACACACACTGTTGACAGTTTTCTATCTACAGCTGCGAGGGGGTTCGTCTGATGCAGTACCTACAACACTCTCGCAGTAGACACACGTCTGAGTAGTTGCAAAGTGCTATTGCGTTTTCTTCGGTGACCGAGGAGAGCCGGAAGCCCTAACTGGTGTGCTGCTTGCTCGTTAGCCACCCATTTTTTATGTGGCAAGCTATGGTAAAATCACATCCCGTCCGATCTGTCTCGAGCGACGGAGGGGACGACGAGTGACGCCGTAACCTGTCCTGCAACGTACTTAAACTTACCTAAAACGTTAACTACTCTAAACTATAAAAAAATCAACCTAATATCTTGCCAGAGTAGAATTTCGGTATCGCCAAATTTTGAAGGGCGAAAAAAAATTGTATCATCATTTCAGCTCATATATGGCCCACTGTTCGGCAAGAGTCTCCTCCTCAATGGGAGGGAAATTAACCTACTATACCACGCGTCTCTTTCGATCACCCACTAGTAAGATTGGGGGTGGTGAATTGTATCCCTACTCCATCACCACACGGGAAAAAAATTACATAAATCAGAAAATCAAGCTGCAATAACACCTTTTATTATGCTTCTTTACTTCTTCTTTAGCCCATTAACATCCAACTACTGGGCCTGTTATTAGCCTCCTCTATAATAGAAAGAAAACTAACCTACTACACCAATACTGGTATGACGAAGTGATATAAAGGGTTTTATTTCAATGTTCTTTTCTATCGCAATGATATTACCTACATTAAACTTTTAGTGGTTTCTTACAACACTCACAGAAAAACAAGGATTGTTTTACTGTTCTTACTCCATTTTTCTATCACTATTCTTACTCCACCGCCACAAGGATTGTTTTCTTAGAAAACATTTATTGTTATTATCATCATCATCATCATTTCAGCCCATCACCGTCCACTGCTGGACGTAGGCCCCGCTCATTCTACGCCACAGAGTGCGGTCCCGTGCCGTCTGCATCCATCGACGCCCAGCAACTCTCACCAGGTCGTCTGTCCACCTAGTGTGGGGGCGTCCCACACTGCGTCGTCCGGTATTGTTATTATATGCCCCACAATTTTTTTGTGCGGTGACGGAGTAAGAATACAATTCACCACCCCTTATCTTACCCGTGGGTGATCGTAAGAGACGACTAAGGAATATAAAACGCATATAACAAATTACTGAAATTTTAGCATTTAATATGCTTAATTATTTATAAAATCCGATTACGAAATGAAAAATGATGTCGCAAGCGGGATTCGAATCCGCGCCTATTGGGATTCCGGCCCAATCGTGCTGCCACTACACCACCGCGACTAATTGTAGGACATGCAAATTTCATTTCGTATTGTATTTACGTCTTAAGGTGACGGTATGCTATCTACCCGACAATGTTTACACATTGTTATAGGCTTAATACTTCAAACTTTACAGTTAGAATTGTATTAAACGATGACACAACCTTGTTATTTTAAATTACTGAAATTTTAGCATTTAATATGCTTAATTATTTATAAAATCCGATTACGTCGGTACGATTAATCGTAATCGGATTTTACGCATATAACATATATGCAAGAGAAGAAAAACACTAAACAAAACCCTATATCAACACGTCTGACGAGCGTGGTATAGTAAGTCAATTTCCCTCCCAATATTGAGTAGGCTCAAGCCCAACAGTGGGTCATATATGAGCTTTGATGATGATGACGATGATGCCCCACAATTATACTCCGAATATAATGACTACACGTAGATGACGTAGTGATTAAGGCTACCGACCTACCATGCCAGTGTCCTAGGTTCAAGTCTTATGCAGGATAATACTCTGAGCAATCCACAAGTTATTGTTCAGTGTTTGGGTTTCTTCGTTAAATTACATGTTTGTAATGGCCCTCACAATACAATTTCCTTAGTGTAGCGTCATCTTTTTAAAAAAAATATCAGCTTTTCCTTTATCTGTGCTTAATACGTTGCTTCGTAATAAATTTCATGATTCTGAGTTCACGGAAAGTACCCTGTAGGTTTTGATTTCCTTTTTTTTTTTTTTTTTGGTGGTCTATGGATTAGTCTCGCCCCGCCAAATCGGTCCGAGGTGACGGAGAAGGCGGCGCGTGACCCCATAGACCCACCGTAAAAACTCCTCTCTCTTCGCCGTGCGAGCGGGTCACCGGGACCCGATTTTTAACTTCGGTGGCCCGCCCGGCGGTTCACCCTCGCGGGTTCCTCTCGTCGACGCCCCGACAGATTTCGCCGTCGGGGCGTCGCCCTCACGCGGTGGCCTCACGTCGGGTGACCGGACAATTCCCCGGTCCGATCACCCGAAGCCTCGGTTAGGGCGGCATCAGGCGCAGGTATTCGCGCCTGCGCCGCCCCGGCCGCTGGCAGCGGCCCGGGGCGCGGGAATCCTCCCTTGCCCGTTCCGCCGCTTCCTTCTGCGAAATGACAGCCTCGCAGAAGGCGGCGAACGCGTCCCAGTTCCTGATGCTGTCGACCATCGCCCTCGCGACGGCCGGCAGCGTCAGGTCGGCACCGATGACAGCGACGAGGTCACGGCGCTGCCGCTCCCATCCCGGACACACCTCCAGCGTGTGTTGCGCCGTGTCCTCATCACTCCTGCAGTGGTGGCAGGCCGGAGTCCACTCCCTATACACGACCCTGTGCAGGTACAACCCGAAACACCCGTGCCCCGTCAATACCTGCACCAGCCGAAAGGTGAGGACTCCGTGCCGCCGCTCCATCCACTCTATCAATACGGGCCGGAGGGCCTCAACGGTCTCCACACCGTGCCTAGGCCTCTCCGGCCGCGTAGCCCAACGGGCGATGACGTCTCGGCGGGCATCCACGCGCCAGGTGGCTATCTCGCTCAACGATGGGGAGCCACCTTCCTCGCGCGCTGTGATTTCCCGCCGGTAGAGGTCGGAGAGCATCTCCGCCTCTAGGTCCCACGGGGGTATCCCGGCCAACAGGCACGCCGCCTCTCTCGACACCGTGCGGTACCCGCGAATGGCTCTGACCGCCATGACTCTCTGTGGCCTCCACAGAACCGCCCTGAGCTGGGCGTTCAGAGCCCTCGCCCACACGGGTGCGCCGTACATGGCCATCGAGCGGATGACCCCCGCATACAGCCGTCGGCCCTCGAAACTGGGTCCGCCCACGTTCGGCATGAGCCGCGAAAGGACGGACGCCGCACCGACCAGCCGGGGAGCAATTCGGCGAACCCTATCTTGTCTGTGAGTGTCGTAAAAGAGGACTAAACCGACCATTGTCGTACCGTTTACCTTATCAATGATACGGTTTCGATACCTACGTAGAAAAATACTTTGTGCAATTTAGGAATTGTTATTCTAAGTCTGGATGTAATTTGTGTCCATTAATATGCCAAATCCTTGTACGATTATTTCCTTAGTGTGGCGGTATTATTTAAAAAAAAAATACTAACAGAAAAAAGGGATTAATTAATTGTATTGCGAAATGACAGCCTCGCAGAAGGCGGCGACCGCGTCCCAGTTCCTGATGCTGTCGACCATCGCCCTCGCGACGGCCGGCAGCGTCAGGTCGGCACCGATGACAGCGACGAGGTCACGGCGCTGCCGCTCCCATCCCGGACACACCTCCAGCGTGTGTTGCGCCGTGTCCTCATCACTCCTGCAGTGGTGGCAGGCCGGAGTCCACTCCCTATACACGACCCTGTGCAGGTACAACCCGAAACACCCGTGCCCCGTCAATACCTGCACCAGCCGAAAGGTGAGGACTCCGTGCCGCCGCTCCATCCACTCTATCAATACGGGCCGGAGGGCCTCAACGGTCTCCACACCGTGCCTAGGCCTCTCCGGCCGCGTAGCCCAACGGGCGATGACGTCTCGGCGGGCATCCACGCGCCAGGTGGCTATCTCGCTCAACGATGGGGAGCCACCTTCCTCGCGCGCTGTGATTTCCCGCCGGTAGAGGTCGGAGAGCATCTCCGCCTCTAGGTCCCACGGGGGTATCCCGGCCAACAGGCACGCCGCCTCTGTCGACACCGTGCGGTACCCGCGAATGGCTCTGACCGCCATGACTCTCTGTGGCCTCCACAGAACCGCCCTGAGCTGGACGTTCAGAGCCCTCGCCCACACGGGTGCGCCGTACATGGCCATCGAGCGGATGACCCCCGCATACAGCCGTCGGCCCTCGAAACTGGGTCCGCCCACGTTCGGCATGAGTCGGGAAAGGGCGGACGCCGCGCCGACAAGCCGGGGAGCAATCTGTCGGAAATGCTCCCGGAACCACCATCGCCCGTCGAGCACCAGACCCAAGTACCTCATATGGATGCTGATGTGGATGGCCTGGATGCTGATGTGGATGGAGTTTACCACTATCGAGGCGCCGATGGGTAGCCTCACACGGGGCCCATGGAAAAGTAGGGCCTCCGTCTTGTTTAGGGCCACCCTGAGCCCCAGCGCCTCGATCCGCCTGACCATCTCCTCGGTGCCGAGAGTGGCCAGGCTCGCCGCCTCTTCGAGTGTCCTGCCCCGGGCTGTGACGAGCGTGTCGTCAGCGTAGCACACCAAGCTCAGCCCGGGGGGGAGACTCCCTCTCAACGCCCAGTCGTACCCGATGTCCCACAGGGTCGGCCCCAGAACCGACCCCTGTGGAACGCCGCACGACATGGGCGTCCGCACAATGCCTGCGGGACCCGCGCAGAGGATACTGCGGCCCTCCAAATAGTCTGCCACCAGCCGCCTGAGGTACAGGGGCACTCCATGGAACCGGAGCGCCTCCCTGATGCAGCCGAATGGCAGACTATTGAATGCGTTGGCGATGTCCAACGACACCGCCAACAGCACTTCCTTCCCGGCGACGGCCTCCGCGGCCGCCTGCCTCAGGCGTAGTAGGGCCCCGATGGTCGAACGCCCCCTCCGAAACCCATACTGAGCGTCCGACAGATCGGGCCCCACCTCCTCCAGGTGTCGGACGATGCAAGCAGCGAGCACACGCTCCAGCAGCTTACCCACATCGTCGAGGAGCACGATGGGCCTGTAGGCCGACGGCAAATCCGGGGACCGTCCCGGCTTTGGCAGGAGAACCAACCTCCTTTCCTTTCAGCACTCAGGGAACCGTCCAGACGTCAGACAGGCGTTGAACAGCTGCCTGAGGCGAGGCTCGAAGTGCTCGAGGAGCGATGTCAGCACCCGAACTGGAATTCCGTCCGGGCCGGGGGCCGTGGTGGCGGAACGAATCTTCGCCACGGCCACCCCCACTTCCGACTCCGTCACGGGCGGAACACTCTCGTCGTCGTCGGCCTCCCGGTCCTGATCTGGCGGAGCCATGACCGGGGGCGTGTGTTCCGACTGCCGTGGAAACAGCTCCTCGACCACCCTACGAAGGAAGTCGGGCTGGAGGGTCTCGGTGAGGGGGGGGGGGCCCGCGCGCGAAGCTTGTTCAGCGCCGCGCGATATGGGCGACCCCAGGGGTCACGGTCGAGACCGTCCAGCATCTCCTGCCAACTCGCGCCCTTGGCGGCACGGATGGCCAGCCGAAAGGCAGTCCGCGCACTGCGGTACGCCTCGTACAGCTGGCCCTACCGCTCGACGTCGCGGTGACGCCGCCGGCTGCGGGTGTAGGACCTTCGGGCACTGATACACGCCGCACGAAGGTCCGCCAGTCTTGGGAACCACCAGTAGACCCCCTGCCTCGGAGGTGGATGCCGCCGCACTCTGGGCATGGCCGCATCGCAGATCTGCGTTAACGCACTGCGAATGCGGACAGCCTCAGCGTCTACTCCGTCCGCTGGGGGTGGTGAGGACAGCCACGTGCTGACAATGGCCGCCTCCGCCAGTAGATCCCTGTCAAGACGACCCACAGCCCACCGCGGAAACGCGGGAGCTCCGTCCGCCCTGTGACCCCTACCGGGTTCCCGGGGGGAGACCTCCATCCGGATGTACCGGTGGTCCGACAGGGTCTCCGCCTCCTCCAGGACACTCCAGTTCCTCACCCGTGGCGTGACAGCGGGGCTAGCGAACGACAAGTCCATTATCGACCCGCCCTGCCGCCGCACACACGTGTTCACCGAGCCCCTGTTCAGAACACAGAGGCCCAGTGAAGCCGCCCACTCGTTGACCGCCCGCCCGCGGTTGTCCGTCGTAGGGGACCCCCACGCCGGGGATTTGGCGTTGAAGTCCCCCAGAACCAGGACGAGGCCCGGTGCCAGTCGCCGTATCGAGGCCTCCAAGGTGGTGAGTGAGGCCCCGAAATCGTCCATCCTCCTAGTGGGGGAGAGGTATACGCTGTAGAGCGTGACCCCTCCCCACTCCGCCGCGACAAATTCCTCGCCCCTATCCAAAAGGGACAAGGACGGGAAGTGCCGCTGCGTTGAGACGACGATTGCCGCGGTACCGTTTCGACTGACCACCCAATTGGGGCGATCAGGCACGGCGTACGGTTCCGCGACTACGGCTGCACCAATCGACCACTCCGCCATGGATTGCAGGAGGAGATCCTGCGCTCCGGCGGAGTGGTTGGTGTTGGCCTGCAGGAGGAGATGCATGGCTGGTGTACCCATTATCGGGTTGTGTCCATGACCTCCTCGCCAGCGGGCGATCGGACCGCGCTAGGAGCGGGAGCGGCCGTGGTCGTAGGGCCGCCCCGCGCCTTTGGGCCGAAGCTGGAGGTTTGCACGCCCCAGAGCCCATGCGGTGCTTGGGGCAGTGGGCCGGGGTGGCGCAAGATGCCGCCACGTGCCCGGTCTGACCGCAGCGGAAACACAATCCGCCGCAGTCGAAGCAATTAGTGCACGTCGGTCGAGTGTGTCCGACCGCCATGCACTTGTAGCACCTCGCAGGCCGGTGCTCAAGCACGGTTACCCGCGCCGAGCTCCAGCCCACGAGGAGCCTGCCTGAGCCGGCCAGTTGCCTGACCGACTCCACCGGGCACTGCGCCCAGGCAGCACCTACGCCACCCGGACCGGGACGAATGGCACCGACCCGGACGGTGTCTATGGGACACCCGGTTTTCGAGGCAATAGCCTCCCGGATGTCTTCCACCGTCACCGAATCGTCCAAACCCGAAATGCGCATTTCGACGCACTTGACGGGCCTGGCGATCTTGATGCCACCCTCCTCGGCGAACAAACCTCGCAGCTTCTCGGCCACGCTGTCGGCCGTCTTGGCGCCCTCGGCCCCTGAGAACTCGAGAATTCGAGCCCCCGTCCGGGCCTTGCGGGTCCTGGCTTCGACGCCTCCAATATCGGAGACGTCTAGCTCCCGCCGGGCCTTCCTCAAGACGGCCTCGTAGCTGAGGCCCTTCTCGGCCGCCTCGGGCAGCACAGTGATCACCACTGCGGCCGTCTTCGGCGACTTGAGCCCCTTGCGCGGTCTCTTCTTCCGTCCGGCTCCTGCCTGTGGAGCGGGGACCTCAGCGGCGCACTTGGCCTCCGCTCTACTTCTTTGGCCGCGACTCCTTCTGTCGCGCTCGGCCACCTGCCAACCCTGTTCGGGTACGGCAGTCGTGCCAGACGCGGAAGGTCTCAGGTCTCGTCGCAGCCTCGCTGGACGTCGCCGGCGGTGTTATTGCGGGCGACTTCAGCGGTCCGGCAGGAGCCGTAGCCGTCTTCCTCCTCAGGGCGGGTCCCTTCGGAGCTGGGCCGGGGCCTTTGGGCTTAGGCCCGGCCGCGGCCGCGGCCGCGGCGTAGCTCCCCACGCAGCCACCCTGACAAGGCAGCGGGGCGGGGGCTGGTGCCACATGCGGCAGCTTGTCTGCGGCGAGAGGTGGTCGGACACGTGGTTCTGGAGGCAACCTCGCCTCCAGAACGGCGAAGCGCGCATCGACGAGCTTGCCCACTGCGCCGATGATTTTGGCGAGGGCCTCGTCCGATATGCCTCCCACCTCAAACGGGGTCGGCTGAGCCACCTCAGGGGCCCGTTCTACGGCGCCTGGCGGCTTTGGCGCCGCAGGTGCGCTAGCCGGCGGCAAGCGGTCCGCGGGGAGAGGCGTCAACCTCACCACCGGGACAGGGAGTTTCGCCGCGGCGACTGCGCCAGCGTCAGCCGGCGGCGCGCGTTCGCGGCGGCAGGCGTCTTCCTCGCCGCGGGGACGGGTGTGACGGTGACGCCATCACCCAACGTCGTCGGCGCCGCAGCGCGAGGCGGCTTTGGCGCCGCAGCGGCCGCTGAGTAGCCGGTCTTGGCTGGTGGCGCGGCTGGCGCAGGCGACACGAACAGCGCCACCTGCGCCTTGAGGTCGGCCACGTCGATCAGCAACTGGCGGTTTGCCCGACGCATCTTCGCCAGCATGTCGCCCAGGTTCCTGTTTCGGGTCCGCAGGCCTGACATCTCGCCTCTAAGGCGGACATTTTCGGCCTGCAGATCCGTGGCGTCACCGGCGCGGACAGCGACCGCCGCCGCCTTTTCTACAGCCGAGGTCCCTCGCCCTCTTCGGGAGGCCTGGATCTTGAGTGGAGGCATGTTGGCCACGCTCCCCTCGGTTTCGGCGCTCGAGCTGCCTCCCTTACTCAGGGGGCGCTTTCGCACCTGCGAGGGGAGGGCCTCCTCCTTCTTAGTCGCGGTCGCTGGCGGCGTCTTTGCTGCTAGACGCGCCGACGACCTAGTGGGGCCTTCACCAGCCGACCCGCTGTCGTTTTTGGACGGCCCTGCGGGAATATCACCGCCCTCGTCCATTCTGACGGTAGATCCGCCGCCCTCGTCTTCAGACGGCTCTGCGACATCGCTGTCGCCCTCGTCCGTCGACGGCTCTGCTGCGAGTCTACCGTCCTTCTTCTCTTCAGCGGCGGCAGCCTCCCTGCGCGCTCGCCGCTCCTCCAGCCGCCTTTTGTGGCTCAGGCCGTTGCCCCGAGACTTTCGAGGCGACCTCCTCTTCTTCTTCTGGGCCTCCACGATTTGTGCCGGGCCCTCGGCGGACGCCTCAAGTCCTGAGGACGAGGCGTCGTCTTGGTCAGTTTTGCGTTGGCATGACTAGGCCTTGGGGTGAGAATCGCTAGGATTCCCGTCGGTTTTTTGTTTTAAATTTAGAGTATCCATTAGATTCCCACGAGAATGGGAGATACATTTCGTCGACCCGGGCAGAGATCCCTATACCCGGGCAAGCCTACATTTACCAACCAGGGGGTCAGCCGGTGCCCTGGCTGGAGCGTGCTAACGACAGAACAACCCATCTGCCATGCATCTTCTCGCCGCACGCCAGAACTTAAGATTCTGGGTGATTACCGAGTCCGAATGTTACTTCGAACTCTTTATAGAGGTTGTCTTCCTCGCGGTCCGGGCGGTTAAGCCAAGACCCTCGCTCCTGATACTACGCCTCAAGACAACGTGTCTTGAAGCAAGATACCAGGTTTACGATGTGTGGGCGGTGGCATGTGCCTGCCCAGCCCTCAAATGAATGAGTGACTGAGCCCGTCCCAATATTTCGCGTCCTATACCCTCTACTACGACTGTAGTAGAGTAAGGGGCGAAATCGCGCAGATATTCGCTACGGACGACAGTACAACAGAAGAACTGGGGACCGCCGCCCGCACCCAGGGTACACCGCGTGGAGGTTTCTGGGATAGTACCCCAGGTTTTGATTTCCTTGGGAGTGTCGAAAATTTGCAGAAATTTGCGACATAAACAGCTGTATCTTTTGATTGCGTTAGCTTAGAAGTTTGATTTTTTCACAGCTCTAAGGGACTGTAGACCTGAGTATTTGATATAAATTTCAGCTTGATACCTCCACGCGTTCCTGAGAAAAAGTGTCTTGACACACAGACAAACGGATAGACGGACGGACAGACAGACGGACGGACGGACAACAAAGTGATACTATAAGGGTTCCGTTTTTTTCCTTTCGAGGTACGGAACTCTAATAAGATAAACGTCTGCTAATCGTCAATAGTTAGATAGAAATTGGCCTAATACATCGATCTTGAAGAGTAAGGTTTTATTCTCAGTTAATTTACTTCCTCGTTTCTTAGCACGCCCACTTTCCTTTTCTGAAAAATTACAACAAAAAATTAAGAAACAAACATCACCTAATACCATTTTTTGACAATATCTACATACCGCTCTTACTAAGACTCCACAATGCATTCTATCAACTAGTCATGTAAGTAATGCCTACTGTTCTGTCAGACAGAACAAACCATTTGCCAAAATACCACCATTGATACAGAAATTCGAGAGCTGTGATAATTCGAAAGCAAATTTCAGACATGTCTTAAAATTTTAAGATATCTGTATACCTAAAATATTAAGCCTCGCCGTTTCAAAAATGTATACATATTTCTTTAAGCCATCTTTTGTGACTATGCCCTAACCCTTATTAATTGAATTCTGATGTTCTAGGCTAAGTAACCTGCTTTCATAAATCATGTATATTATTATTATAATATGATATAAAATCTACGCTTTATAAAGGTAATTTTTCATTTTAATTCTGTTATCAATAGTTATTAGGACTATAATAACTTAAGGGTTAATATTAAATATACCTTTTTATATTAAAATTACTTGGAAAATCTCTATAAAACTAATGGATGCCTATAAAAATAATGAGTATCCATAAAGAAATTACTTCAGTTTAAAAAAATACTTTTTCTTAGTTTGTACAACACTCAAAAAAGTGAAAGAGTTTTAGGACATATCATCATCAGCATTCTTCTACTCTTATCCCAATTACTTGGTGTCGATACAATATGTAGTATTGGTTCATAGTACATATTGTAAAAGTTATTGGCAATAGTTTTATGACCGGCCGCCTGCCAGACGTCAACCCTATTTGGGAATGTAATTGTTGACCAAAGGGCATCAGATAGAGTTGGCCCAGGTCGTTATAAGGGTCTTAGTCTTCTTTCATGACATCCACGAGTAAAGTTGGTAGAATTCGTAGCCGCTACCACACAGCTGCACTATACCTACCAACCACACAGTTTTAGAATATAATCTAGCATATTACATACATACATACCATCCCGCCATGTCCTTTGCAGGGTAGACAGAGAAAACAGAGTACCAGAGAACTCTATCCTTGCATACTTCACTGACTTCCTCAACATTCATAATTCTCTTAATACACACTCGCCGGTTTCGGAGACTCTTGACTCCAACTTCCTTCAGTGCATGATCGATCTGGTCTAGGTAAGTTAGTCTCGGTCTCCCCCAGTACCTACATTCTTCCAGTTTCGCATTGTATATCTTCTTAACCAGACGTTCGTTCGGCATTCTTTCCACATGTTCGAACCATCGGAGCATTACCTTTCGCATCTTTACATCAATACTCTCTTTCATACCTACTCGCTCTCTTACGTCGTCGTTACGAATGCGATCGATCAGCCTAACTCCACAGATTTTTCTTGGAGATCGGATTTCGACCGCATTAATTTTACTTTCATACTCCTTTCTACATGCCCAACTCTCGCTTCCATACAGTAATATAATATAAGCTGGTAGTCAAACAAGTACTAAAAATATTGTCGAATGATTCCTTCAAAGTTATTAAGTTATAATTTGATTGCACAAAGTGGTGTTGATATATATCAACACCACTTTGGTTATATAACCTCCCCATACTTATACGTCATGGAGGAAAATTGATCTACTATACCACGCTGGTCAGACGTTTTGGTATAGGGTATTTTTTTATTTGCCTTGTTTGCCATGGAAGTTATCTGCATATTATCCTTTAATCACCTTTTACGACACCCGTGCGTATAGAAGTGGTGGTAAATTATATTCTTACGCCAACCCTACACGGATTAAAAGAATTAGCTAAGAATAAGCTTTGTGAAGAGCACGGAAGAGCCGGAGTCCATATTATTACCACCACTCTTCCTGTACATATTCCATTCCCTTCGATACTGCATCTATCTTAGTAATATGACAATACCCCATTATTACTAAAGTCCATGAACAGCAGTTACCACTTGTTTCAGCTTTTAGTCTGGCTTTAGATAGGATAGAAAGGTACTCACGCATCAGCTAAACTCGATTTTTTTTGTATATATGTGTGTGTAAAACACACATAACTTTTGCGACCGGCGGCTCGCGGCGTTAAATCGGAACTTTTTTGTGTTGGTGGCGCCACAGTCAATTTCAAATGTTTGCGTGTTTGAATAGTGGATTAGGATTGGCTTAGGGCAGGACAACATTCAGGAATGACTCTGAAGCCTTAACATATCCCCCTACATGAAATGAACATGGATTTCAAAAGTTTAAAACGCGGGTTCGTAACCCTAACTGCATTATTATACACAAATTCATAGATTTCATGATTGTTAGATTGTAAATAAGTGCAAGATAAGTATTATGTTAGTTTGTTAAATGTGTGCTTAAGATTACATTATGATTACATAGTATGAATAAGTAAAAAAGTTAATAAATTAATTAAATTATTTTATGTATAAACAGTAAGTAGATTAATTAAATTGTTTTATGTATAAATAGGCTAAAATAATGTTAACTAGTTAGTTAAGTTAGTTATAGATAGGTAGAGGACAAATTTTTACCGTTGGTCTGACTAATAAGCCTTTAGATGTTTTTACAATCACAACGCGAATAACGTTATCCTTGCCGGGATGTAGCTGAACTATGCGAGCTAAACGCCATTCGTTTGGTGGTAAGTTAGGTTCAACAATGATAACAAGATCGTTTATCTTAAGCTGACGATTGTCGTGTTTGAACCATTTTGTACGCTGTTGTAGTGTATGAAGATAATCACGTTGCCAAGTTTGCCAAAAGCTTTGAGTTAGTTTTTGTAATAATTGCCAACGCGTACGTAGTGTGATTGTTTTAGTTAGGTTTGGTTCCGGGAGGGATACCAATGGACGGTATAATCAAGTAGACTGCTTGCTCATCTGCTAACAAAGACTACAAAGAGAGGAACTCATGTAAGCAATTGGTAGATATAAAAATATATATATACATAATGTTCTTTTCGTGTGGTGACGGAGTAAGAATACAATTCACCACCCCCTATCTTACCCGTGGGTGATCGTACGAGACGACTAAGGGATATTAAACGCATATTACATCTATACAAGAGAAGGAAAACTCGAAACAAAACCCTATTCCAACACGTCTGACCAGCGTGGTATAGTAGGTCCATTTCCCTCCCATTACGACGGAGGAGGCCCGAGCCCAACAGTGGGACATATACGGGCTGTGATGATGATGATATATATAATGTATATTAATAATAAGATAAAAATAACTTTTATGCTTATCCTAAAAAAGGATATAAAACAGATAAAACTTTATGTACGTGCTTGATAACATCTGAATTTTAATTTAAAAAAACAAGTATTGGAGTCGTTGCTATCATTAAAATAAAATTACATGCAGCTAAGTAAATAATGCTCCGATAAGCATTTATTACAATTGTATAAAGTAAACGCTTGACTATACTAACTAATAATGCGTGCTTGTATACGTCAAAATATAGACTAATAAAGCCAATTATCCGTGTGATGACGGAGTAAGAATACAATTCACCACCAAACGCATGTAATATCTATGCAAGAGATGGAAACTCGAAACAAAACCCTATACCAACACGTCTGACCAGCACGGTATAGTAGGTTAATTGCCCTCCCATTACGGAGGAGGCCTGAGCCCAACAGTGGGACATATATGGGCTGTAATGATGATGGTGATGAAAGCCAATTCACTTTTTCCTTAATGCATCTTGTTTCATTTCACAATGGTGATGATTGTGTAATGATAATGGAAAATATATACTTGTATTACTAATAATTATCCGTGGGGTAACGGAGTAAGAATAGAATACACCACCCCCTCTCTTACCCGTAGGGGATCATAAGAGACGATTAAGGGATTTAAAAAGTATATAACACCTATGCAAGAGAAGGAAAACTCGAAACAAAGCCCTATACCAACACATCTGACCAGCGTGGTGTAGTAGGTCAATTTCTCTCCCATTACGGAGGAGGCTCAAATCCAGCAGTGGTACATATATGAGCTAAGTTGATGATGATGATAATTGATAATAATTTGATTTTGATTTA
Source organism: Lymantria monacha (assembly GCA_905163515.2). Classification (NCBI taxonomy): domain Eukaryota; kingdom Metazoa; phylum Arthropoda; class Insecta; order Lepidoptera; family Erebidae; genus Lymantria; species Lymantria monacha. The sequence continues at coordinate 25,597,185 of LR991092.1, forward strand.
CCTACTTAAATACTCAAGTGTATCTGGGCACTCGAGACTTCATGAATGTAGTTTGAAATTTTTGTACCAAAATCCACGTCATAGTCTAACCTTCTCATTGTCGGGTTTCTATCATCTACCCAATAAATAATGCCGCAAAATGACTGCCATTATATTCCACCATCGCGGTGGCTTTAACTCAGAATTCAAAACTCTTTTAGCACTTAAGGTCTTATTGATTTACGATTAGGCCTTTTTCAGATTTAAGATAACAAATATAATCATGAGTGATTATTCATAAATATATATTGATTATTTTGACAGATTTCTTTTTATTTTTAACAATTTACACTTGGACACGCAACTGCATTTTACTCGTATCATTGCAACTGTCATCATTCTCCTACTCTTATCTCAATTAGTTGGGGTCGATACAATATGTACTCTTGTTTCATAATATATATTGTAAAAGTTATTGGCAATAGTTTTATGACCGGCCTCCTGCCAGACGCCAACCCTCCTTCAACTGTATTACGATGAATATAACACATCTCATCATATCATCATCATCATCATCACAGCCCATAAATGTCCCACTGTTGGCCTGGGCCTCCTCCGTAATGGGAGGGAAATTAACCCACTATACCGCGCTGGTCAGACGTGTTGGTATAGGGTTTTGTTTCGAGATTTCCTTCTCTCGCACAGATGTTATATGCGTTTTATATCCCTTAGTCGTCTCGTACGATCACCCACGGGTAAGATACGGGGTGGTGAATTGTATTCTTACTTCGTCACCACACGGAAGATTACACATCTATTAAACACATCTATTAAATCAAAATCATTTCATGAGACTAGAAAAACTTAGACATTACTTGAATATTGACAGCATTCAAGTAACAAGATGTTCAACAAAAAACAAATCGAAAAAACGGTGCATTTAACAAAGTCTTGAAGCGACAAAGATCTGTTTTTAAACCATCTCATTAGACCCTTTTGAATGGTTGGTAAATTCTTTAAAAGTTGGACGCGTCCAATTTAAGTTTGGAATTGTTTCAATCAAATAAGATACGGTCGACTAAATGACCTATGGAGTAATCAAAGTGGTCGATATATCCAATATTTTATAGCACATTTTTTAGTTTTATATTCAATTTTATTCTACATAAAACTAAAAATTCTTCTAGCTGACAATAAATGACTTTAATAGATACATTAATTAAGGAAACTCTTGTCTAAATATAACTCCGTATAGTCGTAAGTCGGAAATAATTAAAATAACAGACTTGTTACATAGATAATTAAGACTTCATTAGTATTCAGTTGGTAAAGCTTACTCTGAACTACATCTAAATAAATAAACTTTACGAAAGAATTAATTTTGTGAAATATATTTCAATGAGATATTACACATAATTTTCTATAAGTTTTGTGAATCTAATATGAAGTTACTAGTTGACCTATTGGCAGTTATTCCGAAGAAACTAGAATAATATTCATATAACTCGATGGCAGTGCTATCTACCTGGTACAAGCAAAATCTACATCTCACTGAATATAACCCACTCAAACACAAAAATTGCCTCAAATGTATTCAGCGCTTAAAAGTTTTTTTTTATAGCTTATAGTGGCAAAGGAGTAAGCAGCACACTTGATACTAAGTGTCACTGCTGCCTATGGATCTTTACAATACCAAACATATAAGCTAGGCCGCTGCCTACCAATACAAACCCCAAATCCACCCAGTTGGGCTTTCAGCTCTCGCGCTAGTCAAACGAACCGCACGGCCTGCGACTGTAGACAGAGTACTGTAAACAGCGTGATCCTACCACTAACAAAAGTTTGTTTATTTATAAACAAAAGTTTGTTTTTATAAACATACGTACACATACCCGATTACGAAACGAAAAATGATGTCACAAGCGGGGTACGAACTCGCACCTATTGGGAATCCGGCCCAATCGTGCTGCCACTTACAACATCGTGAACTATTTTAGGACATGCAAATTTCGCTTCATATTATATCTTACGTCTTCAAGGTGGTTTAATACAATTCTATCTATAAAGTTTGAAGTATTAAGCCTATAGGTACCCTATGTGTAAACATTGTCTTGTAGATGGCATACGTCACCTTGAAGACGTAAGATATAATATGAAGCGAAATTTGCATGTCCTAAAATAGTTCACGATGGTGTAAGTGGCAGCACGATTGGGCCGGATTCCCAATAGGTGCGGGTTCGAACCCCGCTTGTGACATCATTTTTCGTTTCGTAATCGGGTATTTATAAATAATTAAGCATATTAAATGCTAAAAAATTTCAGTAATTTGCATACGTACACAAATAATATGAAGACGAGAATTATAATTTTTTCTTAGTTATTTATCCCTAAAATATAATTTCTTGGATGATTGTCTAGACTATTTTAAGAACAAGCCTTCTTTTTTCCAGCTCAAGTAATGTCCTACTGTTGTCCCACAAGCCTTTTTATTGCTTTTAATAGTAAACGAGCAGACAGTACACCTGCTCATACGTCGATTTATTGAGAGCGTGTGGTACCCCTGACGGACAAACGGTTGAAGACAGAAAACTATCGACAGTGTGGTGCCCTACTACGCCTTTTTCAAAAAAAAAGGTAAATTGACAATTAATACACACATACATACATACATATCATCACGCCATATCCCTTGCAGGGTAGGCAGAGAGTACAGAGTGCCAGAGAACTCTATCTCTGCATACTTCACTCGCTTCCTCAACATTCATAATTCTCTTCATACACGCTCGCCGGTTTCGGAGACTCTTGACTCCACCCTCCTTCAGTACATGACCGATCGATTCTAGGTAGGTTAGTCTCGGTCTCCCTCGGTACCTACATCCTTCCACTTTCGCATTGTATATCTTCTTAACCAGACGTTCGTTCGGCATTCTTTCCACATGTCCGAACCATCGGAGCATGCCCTTTCGCATCTTTACACCAATACTCTCTTTCATACCTTCTCGCTCTCTTACGTCGTCGTTACGAATGCGGTCGGTCAGCCTAACTCGACAGATTTTCCGCAGAGATCGCATTTCGACCGCATTAATTTTACTTTCATACTCTTTTCTGCATACCCAACTCTCGCTTCCATACAGTAATGTTGGGACAAGCACTGCGTTATGTATTGCTACACGTGCCTTCTGGCTGAGGTGGTGGCTGCCGAGAAGTTGCCCCAACGCTCCGTTCACTCTATTTCCCGCATTCACTCTTCGCTCTATATCAGTGGTGTACCTTCCATCTCGGCTAAATTCACATCCAAGATATACAAATTCATCCACTTGCTCTAGTATATCATTACCTATTGTTACTCTTACATCTGTTCTGGCTTCGTCTCTTTCAAAGACCATTATTTTGGTTTTGCTCACATTCACGTGTAGACCCCTTTTCTTACAATCTTCTGTCATTGTGTCGACTAGGGTCTGCAAGTCAGTCGCTGACTGTGCCAGCAGGACTGCATCATCTGCATAAAGCAGAGCAGTGACCACTGAGTCGCCCATCTGGACTCCCACATTCATATCGTTCAACCTTTGGAGACATACACACCCTTTCTTACAATTTCGGCATTTAATTTTTATACGCACACATCGTACGCATGACTATACAGTATTAAAAGCAATTTCGTATGTCCAAAATTACTTTTATGATCCTTGCTATTGTGCTGAGTCCCGACGCATTCTTTTGACATTATATTCACGGTCCGTAAAAACAAAATTATACATCATTTTATAGGGTAATCTGCTTTTCTATTTTTATTTTATGTCAATTTCTGCTCGCGTCTACACCCGCGTAAGAAGGGCCACTTTATCAATATAAGATTCTATCACTAAATTATGCCTATAGAAGAAATTACCAGGATGAAAGTATTCTACGTGTTAATCCGGGTAATTTTACTATTTGTGTGGCAATTTTCATCCAAAGGGGAATGCTCATTGAAGTATGGAGCAAGGTTTCACGTTGTGCTTTAATGAAAGATACCCTGTTTTGTTGGCTGGGTTAAATATATATTTTATTCCAAAAAATATTTAAAAAACTTTGTTTAAAAAAACCAAATTCAGAAACTAAAAACTATAAAATAACTTAATAAAGATAGTCAGACCTATCAATAGGTAGCACATATAAATGGTAGTATTTTATTATTAATATTAAAGGTAGGTTTGGATAAGATGTGTATTAAATTAAATCTTTATTAAGTTATTTTATATTTTTAGTTTTTGAAGTCGGTTTTTAAACGTATTTTTTTTTAATTTTTTTGTGTCTGTAATAGGTTGTCCTATAAACTATAGTAGGATTTTTCTAGATTACATCAGGTAACTTTAACTATTTTTTTTATTGTCATATATATTAAATACTTAGTATTTTTTTATGTTGTTATGAGTAGACTTACGAAAGATATACGCTATTGCAGTAAGTTTAATGAATTTAGTGATGGTTACACAAAAAAGTACATGATATGGCTTTATAATTTTATTGGTAGCGGGGCGAATACCTCTGGTCGCGTTTTGCTATGTAGTTTTACATAGGCGCTTCCAACTCCATTAAGGAAAAAAGATTCATAAAATGAAAACTACGGGGCCATACTGCATTAAATTTTTATGAGACCAAATGTCAGCTAAATACATAATTATTACTATTACTAAATAAATGAATTTAAATTTTGAAATATCCACTATTTAATACCAAGAACCGCAGTTTTTTAAATTACTGAAATTTAGCATTTAACCTCAGTTTTTTTAACTAACAATAAGAGTAATCCTTTCTTCATAACCATCACCTACATAAGAAATATGTGTTTCTTTTTTCTGTTATGTCTTTATTTTATGCGACAACATCTTAACATGATTTATGTATTAAATATCAAGGATTTCGTGCCAATAGCAGAGGTTTAAGTATATTTTGATAAATTGTCTCTCATTGTTTATGTAGGCAGGATGAGAGGTCAACGTTCCCTTCTGTTTTGCTCCATGCTACACGATATAATATACTGCCGTTAATGACTACAGATTCGCTACTCAATTATTATTTATATGCCTTTATTTTGTAAATTCTCAGAGATATTTCCTAGAGATAGAGAATTACTGGTGGTACACACAAAAAAATATGTATTGATTTACAACTAGTAACTTTACCAAAATGAAGAAAAATTTGCTATCTGTAACTTTTTGGCTAGATGAGATGGAATAAGAATTTATTTTGATTTTTCTTCTCTTTCTGTGTGTAGAGCAGATAAGGTTTTCAGTTCTAATGTGCTATTTGAAAGAAGATAAAAATGGAAGAACAGTTCTAGTGTTATCCTGTCTCTTGGTGGTCCCTAAAATACCCGCTAATAATAGAATAGAATGAGACGCATTTTAGTCTTAAATACCCAAATAAATAATTTGGTAAATCCAAAAGTGCAGAACTCATAATTTTTATATTATTTATATTCATTATTAGTCAATACCGTAAATGAAAAGGAAAGAAAAAAATACATTCGAATTTTCGTGCCAATCTCGACGTAGCGCTGAACATGGCTGTTCGTTTACAATGCTGTAAGCATTGAGAACCCTGGGGCCTGAAGGCTGTATGGGATTTGTTTCCTTTGCCTGTCCGAATAGATGAAAAAAAAAATGTAAACGAACCCAATTTTCATAAGATTCACTAAAGACTAAGCAGTTTATTTTTTTATTAATTGCAATTAATCGACAAAGAATTACCAAGGCATTTTCGAAAGGAAACAGCGCGTTGCAATTATGAAGCATTTAATAAAAGAAAAACTACCTTACATTAATTTTTACGATCCTTACGGACACATCCGGAAGTCCTCGTATATTTTTTTAATCAACTTTTTTCTCACTTTAAACAAAATAATTGAATATGCAATTTCGAAAAGGGCACATGTCGCATATTTTGCCAAATAGGTTTTTTTATATAAATGTACTCAAAATGCTTACCTACACCTATTATGGTCGAAAAGAGCACATTTCTGGTATTACTTCTAATACTTACATCATGGCCTGTACAGGAACAATTTCGAAAAAGTCACAACTCCCAGAGATGTGCCCTTTTCGAACTTATTGAATTAAAAATACTATTAGAACTTAATAAAATATTCCTGTCTCTTTTTAGTAGATATACCTAATACAATTAAATATGTATAGTCGGACTTCCAAAACAGTGATTTCAGTGTTATGCTTGAACTTATGCTAATCGCCACTACTGTTCTAATAGTTTGACTACATTTTATCAGTCAATGTTTTGCAAGTGGCTAGTTAACACGTGACGTTGTGTTTTGACGATGAGTTCTTCTGATTCCGTCAACGAAATTCCGAAAAAAAAAGAAAAGAGGAGTAAGAAATCCCGAGAAGTATCAACATTTCGTGATCAAAACTACTAAAATAAAAGGTTTACCGCACTTAAACTACAAAGGGCGACAAGTACCAGGTCGACGAACGGGAGTGAATTGCCGGTAGGTTTGTTGATTATTACCTACATAGTTAGCAATTTTTAATAATTTCAAAATTATAACCTAGATTATTATTGTTCTGTCCCTTACTTTTTAAGTAATTAACCTGTATATTGAGTGAATAATGACTAAATGTCAAAATAAAAGATCCTCATTTAAATGATGGCGCTAAAAGAATAGCAACTGCAGAATTAATAATACATAAGCGTCGTGCAAGCAAATTTTATAAAAAGTTAAAGAAATACAAGAAATATGTGCCAATGATGATACGGTTTTAGGATTATCATTCGATTATATGCAAAATTTACCTTTACCTACTCTGCCTGTACAAGAAATTTTTTACTATAGACAACTTTGGGTCTACGAATTCTGTATACATAACATGAAAACCGGCAAAGGAACATTTTATTCCTATCATGAAGGGCAAGCTTTAAAAGGTCCTAACGAAGTTTCGACTTTCTTAAACGATTACATCAATAAGTATGTTTCGCAATCAATAAACGATCTTCACCTTATTTGTGACGGATGTCCTGGACAGAACAAGAATAATACAGTTATCAGATTTTTAATGGCATTGTCTGTACAAAGAAATATGATGATCCATATATATTTTCCAGTACGAGGTCACTCTTTTAACGATTGCGACAGAAACTTTTCAATTGTGAAAAGGAAAATTAGACGTGAGGATCGTGTATTCACCCATCAGCAATATATTGATCTAATAATACAATCCAGCAACACAGAGAAATTTAACGTTCAAAAAGTCGATACAGGAGACATTATAGATTTTAAGAAATGGGCTCAAATAAATTTTAAAGCTAAACCTTTAACAGTGAGAAGTTACGGAAAAAATGTACCTAAAAGTCAAAAAGTGGCCTTTCAAGTGTCAACTTATAACGAGTTTGTTTTTAACCCAAGAAAACCTGGTGAAGTAATAGCAAAAAACTATATAGACAATGTTATTTGTCAAAAAATGTATGTTCTTTCAAAAGTAAAAGGTACTTGTACTAACTTACCTAACCAAGCGAATTTAGCTTATAGTGGTAAAGTACCTATTAATCATCTAAAAATTACAGACATTTCAAAGGTGAAACAATACATACCAGCAGAATTTATAAACTTTTATGACGAAATACTGCAATGGCCAACTACTAATGAAAGAGAGCCTGCAGAAGAAGAATTTTAATAAAAGTATGTCACGTATGTTTAATCTAAGCAGTATGTTTAATTACAGGTCTCTAAAATAAAAGTTTTACCAATTTCAAATATTTTATTTTTAAGTTTATTGTACTCGATACCATAATTTTCGAAAAGGGCACATCTCACAAATATAAAATGTCTAATAATATAAATATATTAATTTTAAGATCAATCATTTTAGTTAATTTCGGAGGCTAATTAATATCAAAGTCAAACTCAAAAGTTACTTTTAGAAGTTATACACTAGTTTAGATAATAGTCAGTTTTTTTCAATTCCTGAACATTTTACATTTTCAGACATGTGCCCTTTTCGAAATTGCATATTCAATTGTTTTTTAAAAATATCAAATACGTTTAAACGAATGTTTTTTCTTGACATATGTATGATAATATTATCCTATAAATGTAGTGTGAGAAAAATACAATCATTTTTAGTTTTGAAAAGTCTTTGATTTTATATATCGAGAGTAGAGCATCACCTCAACGCTTCGTTTATGATGTGTGCAATATATGATAATCATCTCTTTTTTCTGTTCTTATTCGAATTACTTAAGAGTCACTACAATATAAATATATTCTTCTTCTTTCATCGTACATATTTTCAAAGTATTAGCAATAGTTTTATGACCGCCCCAACAACAACTCGCACAAGAAATGTGGGACAATAATTTTTCGTATTGTTTTAATCATGCATGTTAAATACTAAATTGCAGTAATCTGAAGTAAGACAGCATTTATAGGTACTGTATTAGCAATCATAGTCCGTTGGTTTGTTCGTAAAGTCGATATAACGCAACGCCACCTGCTGGCCAGTTACATGAATGAGATTATATTAGCATTTACATCTTCCCCATGAAAAAATACATATACATATGCATCATCATTTGCCTGCCCTCATCCCACGCTAAGTGGGATCGGCACAACTCGTTTTTGCCTTCCACAATCTTCTATCAGCCGTCATATCTACACTCACAACTTTCATACACATATCCTTGTTTACACAATCCATCCATCGTTTTGGGTCTCCCACGACTCTTACGCCCATCCACAAGCATATTGGTAACCCTCCTTGTCACATACCTTTCATCCCTCCTCATCACATGTCCATACCAAGACAATCTCACGCTCCTACACTTCTCTAATCTAAGGCAATGTGAGAGAATTGGGATGAGCCACCGAAGTTACAGAACAAATGTTCAGTTTTGGTACGGCTGATCTTAAGACCAACTCTTTCCAACCTCTCCTGCCATTTTTCCAGTCTGCTCTGTACCTCAGCTGCGTTCTCCCCGACGAGAACAATTTCATCTGCAAACAGCATACAACAAGATGCTTCCCCCTGTATGTCCGATGTCAGAGCATCCATCACCAGGAGAAATAGATAAGGGCTTATAGCCGATCCCTGGTGCAAGCCTACTGCCACATTGAACTCGTCAGTAACGCCGGCTTCGGACCGGAAATTCGTTCGCGCTCCTGCATACATAGCTTTCACTAATCTTACATACTTCCCAGGTATTCCTCGTTCTTTCAAAGCCCACCACAGAACTTCCCGGGGAACACGGTCATACGCCTTTTCTAGGTCTATGAATACCATGTGCATGTTTCTATGTACACACTGGTATTTTTCCATAAGTTGGCGTAAGCCAAAAATTGCGTCCGTGGTATTCAGTCCTGGCATAAAACCAAATTGGTTCTGGGTTATCTTACATTTCTCTCTCATTCTTTTCTCTATTACTTTCTCCCAAATCTTCATGCTATGTGACATAAACTTTATTCCTCTGTAGTTGTTGCAGTCTTGTACATCACTCTTATTTTTAAAGATGGGCACCAGAGAACTGGAACACCATTCGTTTGGGATAGACTCTTCATGCAACAACTTGCCAAAAAACAAAGTCGGCTGACTTTGTTTTTTGGCCAGTTCCATCCGTCGGCTTTCAGAAATTTCCACAGGTACATATGCATACCAATTTTAATATGATCGGTCACATAGTTTCTAAGTTTAGCGAAGTCATATATACAAAAATCCTCTCTTATAGATATAGATTACAGCATACATCACTGAGGCTTTATATATTCTGAATGGGTTACTATCCTTTTATATAATCGATATTAGTGTTGTTAACCAAAATAAGATACAGTACAACAAATAGCTCGAGAGTATAGTTAAGCTCTGAGATTGTGAGATTGCGTATTGAGATACAAACAATAGTTACGAATCAGGCTGGCTGGCATATCATTATACCTGCAATGCAGATAAGCTCGGTTGTTTGAGAAGCTTCCGACTATAAACTGTGGTTGATATGACTGTTTTCTAATTATATTAAAAAGGTATATTTTTCTCATAACAAAAATCTATTGCGTTTGTATTTGATTTTTAATTTCGCAACATTTCGAATAGTTTACAGCGTTCATGTCACGGAAGAACTAAGGTACCTATTTCCCCTCCAACAAGTCATCGTTATTACAGAGATATATATCTATCCGCTAAAATATTAGTTATTAAATTTTGATTCACCTTTTTGATACAATTTCATTGCCAGGATAAAAATAAAATAATTCTATATTATTATTTTTTTAAATGGACAGTTAATATTAGCATTAAATTTATAGCAATTATTATATTATGTGGCAATTTTCTAATTTGAAAAACTAAAAATCTATTAAGCTACCAATGAGTCGCAATGCGGCCACACTGAAAAATATCCAAGAAAATTTCAGAGGCCATGTTACCAATTACTGACTTTTAAGAGGCTTGAAGTTGAATACAATAATATTTAACTATTATTGTTGGTGAAATCTATAAAATAACTGCTCACAATTTCTTGCAGTCTCGTTATGGTCTTATTTATATAGTCTAATAGTGGTAGGACCACAATTTTGACAGTATTCTGTCTACAGCCGTGGGGCGATCCGCCTGGGGTAGTACCCACTCTCGCAGGAAATCAACGCCTGCGCACTGGCAGTGTGCTCCTATCCTTCGTTCGGTGAGCGAGAGAGTCGGAAACCCAACTTTCTGGATGCATTTGGGATTTTTTTTGGTAGGCAGTGGTCTAGTTGTACCCCTAGTATTATTAAGGTCCATGGGCAGCAGTAACACTTACCATTAGATGCGCTGCAAGAGCAATAAAAAAAATTAATAGAATCCATAAAAATAGTGTAATTTCAAATGTGTAATATTCGAGTATACATCAGATATCGTTATACAAAAAATTAATTACGAGAAAACATTACCTGTACTCCCTAGTACTAAATATTTCAGGTACTTTAAAACATAAGCTGTGGGAAACCTATTAATATTTTTAGTGAATGTAACCCAAGCTTGTCATCTATGTACTACGTGAGGGCGACGCCTCGGCAGTTAGCCAAGGCATCAAAAGGAGATAGTACCCGAAAGGGTAACCGACCGGGCTGGCCACACAAGAAAGCGGTACCAGTATCTGGCCCAATGACGATGGGAAAGGAATACGGTGGGTTATGGGGCCACGCACTGCTCCTTTCGTTGCCCTGGACGGAACGGGCGGCGTTTGTCCGAACCATAGCCTACCAAAAAAAAAAACATCTTGTCATCTGTGTGGTGAAGGAGTAAGAATATAAGAAAACAATTTACCACTCTCTTTCTTACCCGTGGCGGCCGTAAATGACGTATAAAAGATATAATATTTAGATAACATATATGCAAGAGAAGGAAAGCTGGGAAAAACTCTATTATTTTAAAATAGAAGCAAGGACGTATCCCTTATTCCTTCCTTTGTTGAAGTGCGGTATATTGATTAACAGTGGGAAAGCGGAGAAACGCCACTCCTTTCTTCCATTTTAAAATAATAATGGAATTATAAATTGTATCTACCTATCTATCGAGCATGATATAGTAGGTAAATATCCTATTGTGGAGGAGGCTCGAGCCCAATAGTGGGACGTATATAAGCTAAGATGATGAGTCCGAGTTTACTTATAATTAAGACAACGCTATTATGAATATCGTACAGGCTGTGCAGATAGCATAGTGGTTAAGATGTTGACAGACCTTGCCAAGTGCCGCGCGTTCGATTCCTACGCAGCAAAATATGCGATCCACAAATTATAGTTCTGAATCTGGATGTAACTTGTGACCGTGAAATGTATGTTGACAAAATTCCCCTACAAGGGTTGTTTCCTTAGTACAGGCAAGTTTTTGTTTGAAAATCGCAATAATATTATAAGTGCACACTCATTATGCAGTGCGCTCCATAAATAGTAATACTCCCGTCTATAATAAAAATAAATAAAATTAGCCTTTACTGCTGTTAAAACTTACAAAATATTGATTTTTACTAATTAATGCAAATCTAGCTTATCTTACTTATATTTAAGTTTGTGTATCCGTGTTTGGTTCAATAACAGCTTGTCTTTTGACATAGGCCTCCTCTAAAGATTTCCATTTGTCCCTGTTTTTTACCCGACTGCAAAGGAGTGGTATTGTGTTTAACAGTCTATGTACGTATGTATGTATGTTGGTATGTTCCTTTGAAGCACTATATATACCAAACGCCTGGGCCGATTTATATGATTCGCACGTCAATCGATTCCTCTTAATCCGGCGAGTGTCACTAAAGATATGACGTTATTGAAAATTCAATATGGCGACTACTGGACGCCATATTGTGAAAATTAAAAAAATTAAAGTCAACAAACTATATCGAATGGGATATCGTTAAATAGGTATTTAAAAATCATTTTTAGTTTTCTCTCAACATTTTTCGATTTGACTGGCCGTTTAGGATCTATACCGATTTAAAGTTTCGTAACAACCTTTCTCACATATAGGTTTTTAAGACAGTAGAAATTTACGATGAAAAGACGAAAAATTCATATAACTGGATGTGGATGGACATATACTGAAGTATCTAGTAGGTATATTGTCCAATATACCATAGGTAGTCCTACCTAAAGTATCTAATGTCTGACGCGGTCGCCCATCTCCAATTTCTAACGATTTAGTACTCAACTTCAGTCGAAAAACTATATATAGTTAGGTACTTACCTACTTATTAATAAATAAGATAACTAAAGCTACCTAGGTATTTATAACTAAAAAGTATAAAATAAAAAAATGATTAAAAAAATCAAAAAACCCGACTGCGTAAAAAGTCACCAAAACTACGTACATGATAAAAAAACTGAAAAGAAAAAACAAGCACTTAGATGTCCGGTGGTCTAGAATCCAATCCATAATATATTATTGAATAAATACTATTGCAGAAAATGAAATACATTTTAATAATAGAACATGGCAACTGAACAGTCGGAATCCATTGAAAAATTTGATTTGCTGTCGAATAAAGACTTTTTACGCAGTCGGGTTTTTTGATTTTTTTAATCATTTTTTTTATTGCTACTCTGATTCATTCTGGGCCAGCCACTTTTTTGATGTCATCCTCTCCCATCTCTTAGTTTGTCGCCCTTGGTTTCTTTTACCATCTCTTGGTACCACTCTGTTACAATTTTCATCCATTTCTCTTGTTTTCCCTTAACGTATGTCCGGTCCTTCGCCATTTCTGTGTTCGATATACTGATTGTGCCTGTGTGAATTGTGTTTTGTTTTTTATTTCTATTAGTCTAACTTTGTCTTTTCCCTTCACCCTAATTACACTCCTCTCCATACTATTTTGGCAGACGTATATTTTATTTGCTAAGCTTTCTGTAAATGCCCAAGTTTGGCAGCCATGCGTTAAACATGGCAGAAAGCACATATTGTAAATCATTATTTTTACTTTAAATGGCATGCACCTATTTTTACCCGATTGCGCGAAGCAAAGGAGTGGTATTGTGTTTAACAGTCTATATATGTATGTATGTATGTTTGTATGTTCCTTTGAAGCACTATATAGACCAAACGCCTGGGCCGATTTTATGATTTATACGTCCATCGATTCCTCTTAGTCCAGCGAATGTCACTAAAGATATGACGTTAGTGAAAATTCAATATGGCGACCACTGGACGCCATATTGTGAAAATGAAAAAAATGAACATCAACAAACTATGTCGAGTGGGGTATCGTTGAATAGGTGTTTAAAAATTATTTTTAGTTTTCTCTCAACATTTTTCGATTCGACTAGCCATTTAGGATCTATATCGACTTAAAGTTTCGTAACAAGCTTTCTCACATACCTATAGGTTTTTAGACAGAAATTTACGATGGAAAGACGAAAAATCATATAACTGTACGTGTGAATGTGGATGGAGATATACTAAAGTTTTTAAAAAAATAAAAAAAATCTAACGATTTAGTACTAAACTTCAGTCGAAAAACTATATATAGTTAGGTACTTACCTACTTATTAATAAATAAAATAACTATAAACACCTAAGTATTTATAACTAAAAAGTATAACATAAAAAAAAATAGTTAAAAAATCACAAAACCTGACTGCGTAAAAAGTGAACCAAACTACGTACATAATAAAAAAAACTGAGAAGAAAATTATTCGACAGCAAATCAAATTTTTCAATGGATCCCGACTGTTCAGTTGTCATGTTCTATTATTAAAATACATTTTATTTTCTGCAATAGTATTCATTCAATAGTATATTAGAGAATACTTATATATAATTCAATAGTATATTAGCGATCGAGCCAGCATGGGGATAGGAGTGCTGTTGTCCTCTCGCTTGGCCTCCGGTGTGAAGGATTACGGAATGTATGATCCTAGACTTCTTTGGGTCCGTATAAAACTAGGTGTCACCAAGGTATTGCGAAGAAGAAGTGTGAATGCGGGAAATAGAGTGAACGGAGCGTTGGGGCAACTTCTCGGCAGCCACCACCTCAGCCAGAAGGCACGTGTAGCAATACATAACGCAGTGCTTGTCCCAACATTACTGTATGGAAGCGAGAGTTAGGTATGCAGAAAAGAGTATGAAAGTAAAATTAATGCGGTCGAAATGCGATCTCTTCGGAAAATCTGTGGAGTTAGGCTGACCGACCGCATTCGTAACGACGACGTAAGAGAGCGAGTAGGTAAGAAAGAGAGTATTGGTGTAAAGATGCGAAAGGGAATGCTCCGATGGTTCGGACATGTGGAAAGAATGCCGAACGAACGTCTGATTAAGAAGATATACAATGCGAAAGTGGAAGGATGTAGGTACCGAGGGAGACCGAGACTAACCTACCTAGACCAGATCGGTCAGGTACTGAAGGAAGGTGGAGTCAAGAGTCTCCGAAACCGGCGAACGTGTATGAAGAGAATTATGAATGTTGAGGAAGCGAGTGAAGTATGCAGAGATAGAGTTCTCTGGCACTCTGTACTCTCTGCCTACCCTGCAAGGGATATGGCGTGATGATATGTATGTATGTATATTAGAGAATACTAGACCACCGGACATCTAAGTGCTTGTTTTTTTCTTTTCAGTTTTTTTTATGATGTACGTAGTTTGGTTCACATTTTACGCTGTCGGGTTTTTTGATTTTTTAATTATTTTTTTGGAGTTTACTCCTTAAGAATCGATTTTCATATGAGGCGCCCGGTATGATAAAAATTTGAGGAGTAAAATCTAGTGATCAAATAACTTCGTTACGTTTTTGGTGCACAACCTATTCTGCGCACCTTTCACTTTCTGACGTGAGATAATACTTCACTGAACAGTTTTAATAAATGTAAATAAAAGTATATATATTATTTTTAGTCAAATGAGCTTTTTTTGCGCCTGTTTTGATAATCGTACTTATGGAGTAAACTCCAGTCGTGCGTCGGCGCTGACACACACACTTTTTTTTTATTCATATCAGTCTATTATAACATAAGGCAAAAATTTACATAGAGAAATGTGATTGTATTATACATCCACTAAATAAGACTCAGAATAACAATCTGTGAATCGATCATTCTCTGAACCACGGATTCTTCTATCTAGGAATAGAACTTCTAAGTTTGATTCTAAATATTCTAACTTGAAAGTAAGTAAGTAAGTAAGATATTTATTTGCCAAAATCATGGTACAGGTTAAGGTGTTACAGTTATATTAGGAAGCAGTTACATGATTCGCCAGAAACTGGCATGCAAATTATATTAAACATTTTATAAATACATGCATTTTATAAATACATGTGACACAATTAGACATTTTAAAATTACAACATATAAGTTACATAATAGATTGTTAGATTTAAGAAATTTTTTATTACTAAGGCAGTGAATATTGGTGATTATAATAGAGAAAAACAGTATAAGAAAATGTCATATTTTAAATTTGAATTAAATAATGTCAATTTTAATAATAAATGTAAGTCAATAAAAAAGAAAAAATATCAAATCATAGTTATATATATACTGTGCAATGTCAACGTTTTAAAATATGTCATTTAAAAAATCATTTATTGTATAATAGCATTTTTCCAGAAGTAATGATGTCAATTTTCTTTTGAAATTATTTTTTGTGTCCTCTTTAATATTATACGGTATTTTATTGTATATAATGATAGCCATACCGAAAATATTTTTTCTTAACAAAGCAGTATTATACCCTTTATTATAAATGTTATATTTATACTGACTTCTAACAGGTCCATTTCTAATTTCGGCAACTGACGTAAAAAGATTTCTGTTGTTATTTACGAATAAAGCTACTTCCAATATATACAAGGAAGGAAATGTTAAAACTTTTAGGGTTTTAAATTTAGGCACACAGCTGTCAGTGCATTTCATTCCACACATTGCTCGTATACATCTTTTTTGAGCCTTAAACACCTGATCCCTTAAGCTAGAATTGCCCCAAAAAATAATACCATATCTCAGAACCGAGGCCACTAAGCTGTGGTATGCAACTAATACGGTTTCGAGGTTTAATTTTTTAAATAAAGTATGTAAAATATATGCTGATGAGCTTAGTCTATTACATACTACTTCGACATGTGAATTCCACTTTAGGTTATTGTTAATCATGATTCCTAAAAATTTTGTCACCTGTGTCTGTTCTATAATGTGTTTATGGTATTGCACAGTTATATTCTGAATCGGCAAACGTTGATGGAAATGCATGACATTGGTTTTTTTAAAATTAATAACAAGGTTGTTCTTATCAAGCCAACAAATTATATCATTTAATGTATGATTAATGTCAAGTTTATAGTTTTTTGGATCAGAACATTTTATTAGAGCAGTACTATCATCAGCGAATAGGACCATCGGGTGATTAATTTGTTTGGGTAGGTCATTTATATAGAGGAGAAATAATAATGGACCAAGAATGCTACCCTGTGGTACACCAAATTCAACAATTTTACCATCAGAAAGTTACTTTACTTCACGTTTAGTTCTTTGACATATTCTAGACACTTCCGTAAACTGTATACGATTCGTAAGATATGATTTTATTAGGTTAAATGCGTTTCCTCTGATACCATAAGTGTTCAACTTGCTAAGAAGTATTTCGTGTTTGACACAGTCGAAAGCCTTTGTCATATCTGTGTATATAGCGCATATAGGTATTTTTTTATCAACATTATTCATCACAACATCTAAAAAATTGAAAATAGCTAAATTTATATTTTTATTCTTCTTAAAGCCTTGCTGTTCTTCGCACAATATATTAAATTTAGATAAAAAACTACTAATAGCTGCATAAAGGATCTTTTCTATAATTTTTGAGAAAACCGGCATTAAAGCTATTGGTCTATAGTTAGCTATATCTTCCTCACTCTCCTTTTTGTGTAGTGGTTTAATTATGATAGTTTTTAAGCCATTAGGTAACACCCCAGAGCTAATACTCAGATTTATAATTTGACTAAGGTGTCGAGAAATTATATCAGATGCGGATTTCACTATTTTCGTAGCAATGCCGTCATAGCCGCAACAATTCGTATTTTTTTAAAGAATGAATCGCTCTAGAAATATCTTGGGGGAGTACCGGATGCAGAAATATAGAGTGAGTGTTAGTTAAAATTCCTGTGGATCTAGAATTTGTCGCGTTGTTTACCTGCACCTGATTAATAAAATAGCTGTTAAAAATATTAGCAATTTCTTTAGGATCCTTTATGACTTTATTTTGAACTTTAAGGACTGATATGGTTTTCGGCATACGTAAGTTATTATTGATAATTTGCCACGCTGCTTTTGATTTATTTTCGGATTGATTAATATGATAATTATTTTGCGGCTTTTGTGTTAAGCGTATAATTTTTCTAAATCTATGTGTGTAGTCTTTAAATCTATTTTTATTCTCGTTTGTTGGCAATCGTCGATACTGCCATAATAAATGACGTCGTTTTCTACTACATAAGCGTATTCCGCGTGATACCCATTTGATTTTTTTATTAGGTTTTATGATGACAGTCTTGTATGGAAAACAAAGATCGTATAATAAACGGAAGTGTTCTAAAAAGTAGTCATATGCGTCATTCGCATTTTCAGTTTCATATATATATGAAAATGCAAAACTTTTGAGATGATTATTAAATAGATTCATGTTTTCAATAGATAGGTCACGCCTTTTTAGACGCCAATAGGTAATATTAGTATATATTTTTTTTACTTTCATAGATAATATCTGTGCAGTGTGATCGGATAACGCAAGATCTATAATTTCACATTCACATTTTAATCGTGGACCACAAGCAAAGTTATCAATACAACTATTGCTGCCTAATCTAGTGGGTTGTTTGAGCTTAAATTTTAGATTATACCCCAAGAGAAAGTGTTTAAAGTCCAGGGTAATATGATTTCTTTTTAAAATGTCTACGTTAAAATCGCCGCAAATAACTATGTTTTTATGAGACTTAATACATATTTTCTTTAAAATAGTTTCAAATTGCTCATAAAAACTAGTGAGAGTATTTAATTTAGGAGGTCTATAAACGCATATAATAATAATTAATTGATAGTTGACTAACTCTATACCGCAGCATTCGAAAACGCCTGTAATGGAACTTCGAGCAATATAGTCTAATTCTTTTGCATTCAGTTCCGTTTCTGACCAGGATGCAAGCTCCTCCTCGTTTATGTTCAGTCCTTGCGTAACATGCAGCTAATCGGTAATTAGATATATTCAATAGATTTTCCTGTCCACGTATAATAAAGTGTTCAGTTATGCATAGAATAGTTACGTCTCTTGCCTGTTCAGAAAGTTCTTGGAGATGTACAGTCATTAGATCAGATTTATTAAGAAGTCCAGCGATGTTTTGATGTAGTATGTAAATGTGGTTATTAAAAAAAAAGCTCTGGATAATCTACTGTGGATAAGTTACATGATCTATCAGAGGCTATTACTTTCAAATTTCAAATAAATATTCTAACACTTGATATACAATAGAACATCGAAATCCACACCACTACGTTATCTGTACAGTCAAATCATCATCATCATTCTCCTACTCTTATCCCATTTACTTGGAGTCGATACAATATGTACTCTTATTTCATAGTACATATTGTAAAAGTTATTGGCAATAGTTTTATGACCGGCCGCCTGCCAGACGTCAACCCTCCTTGGGAATGTAATCGTTGATCAAATGGCATTAGATGGAGTTGGCCCAGACGCTACCACACAGCTAAATCAAAATCATGTTTATACTATTGCACTGTCAAATACGTGGCGAGTGGTAGGATAAGTTAAATAAACTTACATACCTACATACATACATACATACATATCATCACGCCATATCCCTTGCAGGGTAGGCAGAGAGAACAGAGTGCCAGAGAACTCTATCTCTGCATACTTCACTCGCTTCCTCAACATTCATAATTCTCTTCATACACGTTTTTTTTACAACATTTTTTTTTAAATAAACTTCGTAATAAAAAATATTTATTTTTTTGTTTTTTTTTTATTGCTCTTAGTGGCAAACGAGAAAGCAGCACACCTGATGGTAATCGTTACTGTTGCCCATGGACCTTTACTGTACCAGGGGTATAGCTAAACCGTTACCTACCAATGAAGATCCCAAACTCATCCAAAAAGTTGGGCTGCCGGTTCTCTCACTTATCAAACTAAGCACAGCAACACATTGCCATTGCTCATTCATTCACTGGGGTTATATTCTTTACTCGATCAGCACAGTGCATAGAAGGTATTGGATTTGGATTTTCAATTGCATTACAAATGTAAATATACATATGATACGTTTACTGCTAACTTAGTATAATGTATGCAATAGATTACCAACTGATAATAAAATTTATGACAAAATATATATATATATATATATATATATATATTTAAGCCATTAATACGTTTCCAGTTGAACATTAATGAATGATGTGCGCTGTTTTATGGGAAGACAAGCAGAGTTAAAGTTTTAATGTCATTCGTATAATTTTATTAAACACAAGCAACTTTAATTCGACTGAGCTATAAATTTTAATCGTATATGCTAATAAAATTATCAATAAATATATAGGCATCCGCCTATAGTAAATTGCAATAATAGATACGATGCCTATTATAATTCTATACATTCATTATTAAAGTATCATCATCATTATCATTATCACAGCTCATATGAAACATTTATATGTCTCACTGTTGGGCTCAGGCGTCCTCCGTAATAGAATAGAAATTGACCTATTATATCACGCTGGTCAGACGTGTTGGGTTTTGTATCGAGTTTTCTTTCTCTTGCATTGATGTTATGTGCGTTTTATATACCTTAGTCGTTTCTTACATAGTTGTTACACATTTTCACTCAATTCATTTACTTTAAGGATTTACAAAATTAAAGTTAAAAGTTGTAATGTCTTAATTGTAATAATAGCCTTTTATATTCCATATTTACAATATTTAGTATCCTCAACGTTACAATTCTTAACGAATTATTATTTTTCCGAAACCAGCGAGCGTGTATGAATAGAATTATGAATGTTGAGGAAGCGAGTGAAGTATGCAAGGATAGAGTTCTCTGGCACTCTGTTCTCTCTGCCTACCCTGCAAGGGATATGGCGTGATGATATGTATGTATATACTCAACATTACATCTTAAATTATTATTTATTTTTCATACTTATATATATATACAATTTCATTCATTACATTTAATTGTTATTCAAAAATATATAAAATTGTAATTCTAATAATATTCTTATTTCAAATCAACTACTACTAGTTGTACAACTATTTTTAAATTGTTATTTAAAAATGTATAAAATAATAATTCTAATAATATTCAATTCATCATCATCATCATCAGTATCATCTCAGCTCATATACATGGTGGTAGTGGACCGCTCCCGAAAGCAAAGACAGGTGTCCCTATTAGTCCTACTTGTAATGATAGGCTAGAAAAACCAGATAGGAATGAAAAAAAATTTTTTGCTATTATTTTTTAGTTTTTCTACACTCCATCATATTAGGAAAGTCCATGTAACGATAACTCCATAAAAAATATGTAACTTTACTCAGATGAGAAAATACGCAATATATTCAAAACTCAAAAACATATGTACTATGAAAAGTACAACAACAGTAACCCATTATATTCCTACATGTAGGCATGGCACTGTCCTAACATGATGGAGTGTAGAAAAACTAAAAAATAGATGCAAAAAACATTTTTTTTTCATCCGAATCGATTTTTTTCCTAGCCTATCATTACAAGTATGACCAATAGGGTCACCTCTCTTTGTTTTCGGGAGCGGTCCACTTCCACTCACACACTTTGAGCTCGAGCCTCCTCTGCAATGGAAGGGAAATTGACCTACTATACCACGCTGGTCAGACGTGTTGGTATAGGGTATTGTTTCGAGTTTTTCTTCTCATGCATATACGTTATATGCGTTTTATATCCCTTAGTCGTCTCTTACGATCACCCATGGGTAAGATAGGGGGTGGCAAATTGTATTTTTACTCCGTCACAAAAAAATATTCAATTACAAATCGCTAATTATTCTTGGGATGTCCATTTTTGGACAAAAGCCTCCTCCATCTCAGCCCATTTCTTTCTATTGTGCACTAGACGTAGCTATGTGACCCCAGGCAATCGCTAGGATATCGTCCGGCCAACGGCGGCGAGGGCGTCCTGGTGGCCGTCTCTCGCCTCACTGGTACCAATGCAATGTTCTCTCGCTCCAGCTGTTGTCCGTAGTTCTAACTAAGTAACCTGCCCATCGCCATATAAGGCAACAAGTCATTTTTGCTGCATCTATTATTTTAGTTTTCTCTTGACTATCAGCGCACCTAACTCTATCTTTTATTTTTAATCCCATCATGCTCCTCTCAATAAACAACAATATTTATTTGTCCAGTTGAGAATCCAATCCACGTCCTCGGCACTGGTTATCACCAGTGGCGTGGACATTCTTAGATAAATCTACCAAATGCATTCATATATCTATATTAACATTTTCAAAGAGTTAGCACCTACTTTCGAAGAATCCGCTTTAATTAGTATTTTTTTTCTTTTGCTTTTGCCTTAGCTTATCTATTAAATGCAAATAATACCTAGATACATAGAAAGGTACGCTTAAAAAACAGTACGTTTAAAAAAGCTACGTTTAAAAAAAGTACGGTTAAAAAGTAGGTGCCAGTGTCGGTATCTTTAGTGTAGGAATTTCATTAAAGTAAGCTGTCTATAATTTTGTTTAGGGCTTGGCACCGATTTCAAACCTATCAATAGATATATTAAGGAATTTTATACATTTTAGTTTTTGAAGTCGGTTTTTTTAAACGTAGATTTTTTTTATATTTTAATATCTGTATTAGGACTTTTTTAGACTAAACTACAGTAGGACTTTTCTAGATTACATCAAGTAACTACAGTTATGTTACAACATTTCTTTGCGTTTTACTGTCATATTTTAAATACTTAGTATTTTTTTAAGTAGCTATGGGTAGGCCTATAGCGTATACTTTTGTATGCGCTATTGCAGTAAGTTTAATGAATTTAATTAAGGTTACATAAAAAGTACATCATATGACATTATAATTAGTAGCGGGGCAAATCAAACTTGTCGCGCCATCTTGCTATGTAGTTTTACATAGGCGCTTCCGACACTATAAGTGTAAACTGGGCCAAACTATGTTAAATTTTTATGATACCAAATGGTAGCTATTCCTCCTCAAACTAAAGAAGAATCACGTAAATCGAGTTATAAATCTCAGTGTGATTGGTGTACATACATAAAAAAATACCAATCGAATTGAGAACCTCCTCCTTTTAGAAGTAGGTTAAAAATGAAATTATTCAGCGTTTGCAATACTAAAAGTCAGTATCAATATTGATAGCCTAACTTTCAGATAGAACTTATATTATCTGCTCTTTGTAGACTTACAAAGAAGCAGAAGATCATTTTTACTAATCAATCACTTACTTGCAGCTTGTGCTGCTTTGGACAAAACAAAATTATTCTTGGTTTACTTGATTTACTTGGTTTGCTTGGTTTGCTTGATTTGCTTGGTTTACTTGGTTTACTTGGTTTGTGTATGAATACATGAAAAAATTTTATTAACTTATAACATTTTGGGATTGATCTAATGTGTGATCTTCTATAATTAATTCTGCAGCTCTTTCTCCAATCATCGTTATTGGTCCATTTGTATTACCACTCGTAATATTAGGCATTATGCTACCATCGGCAACACGAAGATTTCGTATTTTATGCACTCTTAATCTGCTATCAACAACAGAAGTGTTAGGATCTAGTCCCATCATGCAAGTCCCTACTGGATGATATACCGTAAGTACCATATTTTTACAAACACATTTCCAATAGTTTCTACTACCTAATTCATATTTATTGCATTCTGGCCATTCCATTCTAGCTAAGAAAGCGCCAACAGATTGAAAATACTCCGTTGTCAATAATTTAGTAATTATTTCTATACCAGTAACAGCTGATTCCAAATCAATGTCCAGCTTGAAATAGTTAGGATAAATAAATGGATGCTGTTCAGGATCCTTTGATTGCAACGTTATATTTCCTCTTGATACAGGATGTAGTAAATTAAATTGAAACATGAAAATTGTATAGTTCTTATTAAGTTTTATAATAGGATTTGCAACAATTTCTTTGTATCTGAATTGCTCCGTCATAATACTTTGAATTTCAGAACTATTTTTCCAAACAATTCTCAGATGACTTTGATAATCAGGACGCTCCGCACTTTTGTTAGAGGAATAAAATGCTAATATATCCGAAATACTGTTTTGTGCAAGATAACCAGTTCTATTATAAATATACTTAAGTACATCAAAGTTTTGATCTAATGTCGTTTCTGGATTTGACTCATTTGTACAGATTATAATTGGTATAATGCAATGATCTTGTAGATTTTGTCCTACCATCTTTGAATTAACTATAACCTTAATATGTTTTGAAACTAATTCATCACTTGGACCAATTCCAGATAGCATTAATAGTTGTGGTGAGTTTATAGTACCCGCACTCAAAATAACTTCTTTATTAGCGAAATATAATTGTTTTTTCGAATTACGTAATACTAAAACCCCATAAGCTACTTTAGATAATTTATGTATCAAAATTTTAGCCACTAAAGCATTTTTCAAGATAGTCAATTGTTTTCTGTGCTTTGCTGTATTTATGTATGCTTTATTTGAGCTTTGTCTTGCTCCATTGGCAGCCGTAGCTGCTGTAATACCTGAACCTAAAACATTAGCAACATTCAAATCGGGCACTAATTTAATATCGATACTATTATAAGCACAGAGTATCTTTTTAGTAACGCTTCTATATGTACTATTGAATGTGTTTATCACTAGTGGACCATCATGGCCATATTCTTCATAAACTTTGGAGTCTCTTAATAAACACATATTTTGATAACTTTCTGCCTTTTTAAAACATCTATCAACTTCTTTTAAACACCATTCTGTATTTCCAGCATCATACCAATATTTATAATCAAGTTTATTTCCTCTTATATAAATCATTGCGTTAAGATTGCTACTACCTCCAATCATTTTACCTCTTGGCCAATTTATAGATCCATTTATATTTGCTTGATTAATAACGCTATCATTAGTTGTGAGATATTGCCAGTCATTTTCAGTTCTGAACATACCCTTATCCAATCCAGGAACCTTAAAATTAAAATAGTGAGTTAAAATAAAATATTGAGTAGACTTTTAACTCAAATTATTGCACATAATTATATATTTAAAATAACAATATGTCGTAAAACCCTTCAGTATCATTCTTTTATAGAGATATCTTCATTGTGCGTGGGTTGTTGTATGTTGTAGTAGAATTAGTTTATGCAGACGCAGTTCTTTCACTTCAATCCTCTAGTTTAACCATAATCATAAGTTAACATGCCTTAAAGTAGTCATAACTTACCATCAATTCATCAACCCGTAAACATCTACTATTGGATATAGGCCTCCTCGCGAGAATGCCACTTAGAATGGTCCAGTGCCATTGTATTCAATGGCTCTTTACGAGATTTGAAATTTCGCACTTACAACGAACGAATGAATAAATGTAATATCCAAATTCATTACTTTACAATGTTAATATTATTGACCAGGCTATTCCTAGTATACAGGCATTATTTAAATGTTACTTAATAATTTAATTTATTAAGAGCAATTATAGATCATACCTCGGCTTCCATAGGTGGATCATCTCCAGCTTCTATTAACAATACACTCCAATTATATTTCTCGGTTAATCTATTAGCCAGTACACTTCCTGCCGTGCCAGCTCCCACAATTATAAAATCATATGTTGAACGATCTAAAAATTATACGTTATATTACTAATAACATCTTATAGCTTATTTCTAAATTATTGATTCGCAAATAACACAAGTTTTAATTTCATCTATTCATACTATCTATAAAATTCACTGTTAGATATAGGCTACTCCACATCACCCCTCACCCCCACCCCACATACTGCGATATACCATCCTTCAATGTCATTCGATTCCTATAGACGTTTCGAGAATTCATTTCTCCAGCGCTTGTAAGTTATTCGATAGATGTGGTCTACCCGTTAGTATTTGAGGACTTTTAACTTTAGTGTCTTTGTTGCTTACTTTTGCCTGCCTCGCTTGTCATGTACAGATTTTATATAGTATTAATACCCCTAATTCATTGGCACTGCTACTACTTTCCCTTTAATAAAAAAATACCTAGTTTTCTTTTCTTAATTATAAAAATTCTTTCTTCAGGTATCTTAAATCTATCTTATTACTGAGTATCGTAAAATCTATCTCATTACTGAGTATTAGCTATTTACAAAGCTTTTTATGTTTTATTATATTTTGCTTTTTGGCATTAAGTTCATTATCCATTTCTTTTATGTTTCAAAACTTTATCTACATACATATTAACTTCATCACTTCTCCAAAAAATCATTCATTATGCAAAGTAAATTAAAAATATCGAGATTTCTAAAACCTATGTAAATATCAAATATTATGCCGGTGTGTACATCGGCATAATAATCGGAATAAAAAACAAAGCCCAGGCATCTTTAAAAATATCTTATATATTTAAAAACAAATAATGAAACCTTTTTTACGTAAAATTACGCCCTTTCATTTCAGAATATGACCATCAAACAAAATTATATTGACCATAGCCACCTAATATTTTTTCATATTTCAGACTCTTCGAAAATTCAAGGAAAGTTGATAAATTATATGGAACAACGTATTTATTGTAAAAGAAAATAATAGCGCGTAATTCTTTATACTCTAATTAAAAGTTCTAATAACCTAGACATGCTGATAATAATATTATCGAGAGTCTCTTGACGTAACCAGGTATCATATGTGATTCTCAAGTACCCTTAAAATTGAAAAGTAAAATATACAAAACCTTAATAAGGCCTGCCGTATTGTATGGGTCAACATGTTGGGCTACAAAAGTGATGGATGAGAGACGGCTGCATGTAGCAGAGACGCGAATGTTAAGATGGATGTGTGGCCTAACGAGAATGGACAAGGTAATAAATGAGTATATAAGAGGAAGTTTGAAAGTAGCGCCAGTGACGGAAAAGTTGAAAAGTGAACACCTGTCTTGGTACGAACATGTGATGAGACGGGATGAATGTAATGTTGGGAGAAAAGTTGAAGGCTTTAGGGGTAAGGGAAGACCTACGAAAAGATGGATGGATTGCGTGAAGCATGATATGAATAGAAAGGGAGTGAACGCAGAGATGACATCGGATAGGATTGAGTGGAAGAAAAGGACATATTGCGTCGACCCCAAGTAATTGGTATAAGAGCAGGGTAATGATGATTCTCTTGACGTAACCTCGCGCAGATTCTCAGTTCACGGTCTTAACTATAACTGCTGCTAGGAATCTGCTTTTGACTCTGCATTTTAATAAATCCTAGACATGCTCTATGGGATTCATTTGCTGGCCACTTCTATACTATGCTGCTAGATCATGCTGGCCACTTCATTACTATGACGTTCATTAAGGTATACTTGAATTGAAAGAGCGGTATATGACCTACCATTATCATGAATCAATATGAAACTATCACCGATAAAAGGGATAAACAGGAGCAAGAAAATGTAGTTCTCATTTTGTTACAGAATATTTGTTACGTAACTATTTGTGGTCAGGTTCCCTTCATTGATCATTGCTAAGTCCCACACTTTATCCCAAACACCATTTATCGCACACTATACTCTCTTTATTGCATATTTAGCATTTGTCTATCATAAGCGTGTTATATATTAATAATCCAGGCAGACCGCGGATTCAGCAGCAGTACATATTTAATTAAACTATTATGATAGATCATCAATTATGCAAGCAATGAGTCGACGCCGCTATACCATCGGACACCAAGAGATGACGCTGCAATTGTCGCTGACCCCATTTACGTTGAGCTGACGCTGCAATTGTCCCTGACACCATTTACGTTTTAGTATAAATATCAGTTTTATTATAAATTCGGCACTTTTTATTCATACTTAGGTTAGATTAGGCTAATTAGATATAGTACTTTTTATATTAATTAAATAGTTTAAGATAATGTTGGTTTCTTTTTGATCCTTCGGCTGCCGCTAACGTAAGTAGCGCATCACCCCACTCCTTTCACACTTCAGTCTCATCCTGACATCCAAGCTAGACGGCTGCCTTAACCGTGTCATAAGATTTTTATTTTTTTTAAACCCAATCTTTCTGAGGCTGAAAAGGGATTTTTCCAAATTCTTTCAAATTGACAAAATGTTAGAGCAAAACATTAAAGAACCCTCCGATTCCCCTTGGTCATCACCTATATGTGTTGTACCAATAAAATCGACGCATCCATTGTACAAAAATGGCGCGTGGTCATCGACTACTGCAAACTAAACGATTTTACAATTGGTGATACATACCTTATCCCTTAAAACTCAGAAATCAGTGACCGACTCGGAAACAGTAAGTATTTTTCTACACTAGATCTGGCACCCGGATTTCACCAGATCCGGTTAACAGAGTCGAATAAAGCCAAAACAGCCTTCATAATTCCTGAAGGCAATTACCAATTCAATAGAATGCCATTCGGACTCAAAAATGCGCCATCAACGTTCCAGAGACTCATGAACTCTGTTCGGTCAGGTCTTCAGGGTATCCGGTGTTTCGTGTATTCGGATGACATCGTCTGCTACGGATATGATCTCTAATCTAGCATCCTTCGTTTATCTACAATCTGCTAGAGAATCCGAGATTTTAACCTAAAACTGCAGCCTGACAAGTGGGAATTCCTTCGTCGCGAAGTTTGCCATCTTGGGCACATAATTACAGAACAAGGCGTCAAGCCGAACCCCGAAAAGGTCAAGGCTGTCACAGCTTTTCTAATCCCAAAGACGCCTAAGGATATTAAATCCTTCCTAAGTCTTGTCTCATATTATCGCCGTTTTATCTCCGAGTTCTCTAAAACTGCCAAAGCTCTCACCAACCTGTTGAAAAATACTGTGCTATTCAAATGGGAAAATCAGCAACAACTAGCCATCGACTTACTAAAACATAAACTAACGACTGCACCGCTCTTTATCTATCCTGATTATTCTCAACCATTTATCCTCACCTGCGACACCTCCAACTATGCTGTTGGTGCCATACTATCCCAAGGGGTCGTCGGGAGAAATCAACCTGTAGCGTTTGCTTCACGCACACTAAATAAAAGTGAAACAAATTACAGTACAACTGAAAAAGAGTTGTTGGCTATCTTATACGGATGCAAAACCTTCCATCCCTATCTTTATGGTCGTAAATTCCTCTTCATCACTGACCACCCGGTCTTTAAAATGGCTATTCAATCACAAAGATCCTGGTAGTAAACTCCAACGTTGGCGACTAAAGTTAGAGGAGTATGATTATGAAATAGTCTATCGTAAAGGAAAATTGGAATCTGCTGCAGATGCTCTGTCTAGATATTCAGTGAATCCTATTCTCCCAGGAGATATGTTTCCTCCATAATCAAATCCTACGAATAACCCTTACTATCGAAACCGAAAATGTGAGACAGACTCTGAGCCTAGCTGACGAATCTAATGATGAATTACAAAGTCTTTTAGTTTCTCCACCATCAAGCCTTAACGCAGATCTTATAAATCCCGACATGGAAAATAATGTACTGGATTACTTAAATTCAATGCTCAACGAAATACCAGAAATGGAGCTGGAACCCCAGTCATCCACTAGTTGAGCTAATCTTCAGGATTAGCTCAAATAGTGGACTAACCTACCTAACCTACCCTGTCAATAACCAACCTAGTTTAGAAATGCCTTCTAGGACTTCTGCAACCATAGATAAATCACCTTCATCTGATGATACATACAGTAAATGCTTGAAGTTGCCTGCGAAATCTTTAACACCTTGTATCTCGGAACATAATGAAAATCTACTCAAGGGAATCCAAAAATCAGTAATTATACCTACCTCAATAGACATAGACGATTCCATGCCTTATGTCACGGAAATTCTCGATAACTGCTCGATACCTGATCGTGAAGAATATCTGAAAAAAAAGTTTCTTCACACCTTCCTGCCTCTTAAAATCGATAATAAAACATATGTTTTCTTATTTACAAAAGTGCATCACTTCGATGATTACTCATATTCGGATATATTTAAATCCTTAAAGTACACGCGAGATGAAATAATGTTGTCGTATCCCTCAGAAAACGAAGTGAGTACCTCTGATTTTAAAACCCGTTCGATAGACACTCTTTTATCAAAATAGGTAATATATTCAGATATTTATTTGACGGAACTAACATAAAAATTCATATTTACCATAATAGTATTATTTATCCAACATTAGCTGAAATCTAAAAAATTCTTAAAGAAAATCACGATATTCCCTATCGCAGGACATTTAGGATCTATTAGAATGTTAAAATGCATTAATAAAAAATTCTACTGGAAAAATATGCGCACCGATATTGATTGAAACTTACGTAAGGAAATGTTCATCTTGCCAAACTAACAAGGCCCTACGAAAAGTCAATAGAGCCCCAATGATCATAACATCTCATCATTTCCATTCGAAAGGCTTTCTATTGACATCGTGGGCCCTTTACCAGAATCGGGCACAGCAAAACTTAGATACATCCTAACCATGCAGGATGACCCTATAAAATTCTCCTTAGCATATCCTCTCCGCAGCAATACTGCCGAAGAGTCATGCGAATGCCTCCTTCATTTCATTTCATTGTTTGGTATTCCCAGACACATACTCACCGACTAAGGAACCAATTTTATAGCCGATTTGTTTAAGAAAACATGCGAATTTTTAAAAATTAATCAATTATAGAGCACAGCCTACCATCCGCAGACTCAGGGCTCGTTAGAACGATCTCATTCCACCCTTAAGGAGTACCTAAAATCGTACACAAACGACAACCAAGACAATTGGCCGCGGTATATATGTACATATCGCCATGTTAGCGTACAATTCCACCGTACACATGACTACGCATTAATCATCATTCGAACTACTATTCGGACATGAATTCCATATTCCAGACTCAGTTTACGATTATAACTCGAATACCACTTATCCGGAATACGTAAAGATGTTACAAAATCGAATGAATCATACACGCGAAATCTAAACTCAATTCCAAAAATTATTACCATTCTCATACTCGCCCTTTTTTTTTATGGTGGGCTATGGATTAGTCTCGCCCCGCTAAATCGGTCCGAGGTGACGGAGAAGGCGGCGCGTGACCCCATAGACCCACCGTAAAAACTCCTCTCTCTTCGCCGTGCGAGCGGGTCACCGGGACCCGATTTTTAACTTCGGTGGCCCGCCCGGCGGTTCACCCTCGCGGGTACCTCTCGTCGACGCCCCGACAGATTTCGCCGTCGGGGCGTCGCCCTCACGCGGTGGCCTCACGTCGGGTGACCGGACAATTCCCCGGTCCGATCACCCGAAGCCTTGGTTAGGGTGGCATCAGGCGCAGGTATTCGCGCCTGCGCCGCCCCGGCCGCTGGCGGCGGCCCGGGGTGCCGCCGCCGCCTCTTCGGGTGTCCTGCCCCGGGCTGTGACGAGCGTGTCGTCAGCGTAGCACACCAAGCTCAGCCCGGGGGGGGAGACTCCCTCTCAACGCCCAGTCGTACCCGATGTCCCACAGAGTCGGCCCCAGAACCGACCCCTGTGGAACGCCGCACGACATGGGCGTCGGCACAATGTCCCCTGCGGGACCCGCGCAGAGGATACTGCGACCCTCCAAATAGTCTGCCACCAGCCGCCTGAGGTACAGGGGCACTCCATGGAACCGGAGCGCCTCCCTGATGCAGCCGAATGGCAGACTATTGAATGCGTTGGCGATGTCCAACGACACCGCCAACAGCACTCCCTTCCCGGCGACGGCCTCCGCGGCCGCCTGCCTCAGGCGTAATAGGGCCCCGATGGTCGAACGCCCCCTCCGAAACCCATACTGAGCGTCCGACAGATCGGGCCCCACCTCCTCCAGGTGTCGGACGATGCGGGCAGCGAGCACACGCTCCAGCAGCTTACCCACATCGTCGAGGAGCACGATGGGCCTGTAGGCCGACGGCAAATCCGGGGACCGTCCCGGCTTTAGCAGGAGAACCAACCTCCCTTCCTTCCAGCACTCAGGGAACCGTCCATACGTCAGACAGGCGTTGAACAGCTGCCTGAGGCGAGGCTCGAAGTGCTCGAGGAGCGACGTCAGCACCCGGACTGGAGTTCCGTCCGAGCCGGGGGCCGTGGTGGCGGAACGAATCTTCGCCACGGCCGCCCCCACTTCCGACTCCTTCACGGGCGGAACACTCTCGTCGTCGTCGGCCTCCCGGTCCTGATCTGGCGGAGCCATGACCGGGGGCGTGTGTTCCGACTGCCGTGGAAACAGCTCCTCGACCACCCTACGAAGGAAGTCGGGCTGGAGGGTCTCGGTGATTGGGCGCGCGAAGCTCGTTCAGCACCGCGCGATATGGGCGACCCCAGGGGTCACGGTCGAGACCGTCCAGCATCTCCTGCCAACTCACGCCCTTGGCGGCTCGGATGGCCAGCCAAAAGGCGGTCCGCGCACTGCGGTACGCCTCGTACAGCTGACCCTCCCGCTCGACGTCGCGGTGACGCCGCCGGCTGCGGGTGTAGGACCTTCGGGCACTGATACACGCCGCACGAAGGTCCGCCAGTCTTGGGGACCACCAGTAGACCCCCTGCCTCGGAGGTGGACGCCGCCGCACTCTGGGCATGGCCGCATCGCAGATCTGCGTTAACGCACTGCGAATGCGGACAGCCTCAGCGTCCACTCCGTCCGCTGGGGGTGGTGAGGACAGCCACGTGCTGACAATGGCCGCCTCCGCCAGTAGATCCCTGTCAAGACGACCCACAGCCCACCGCGAAAACGCGGGAGCTCCGTCCGCCCTGTGACCCCTACCGGGTTCCCGGGGGGAGACCTCCATCCGGATGTACCGGTGGTCCGACAGGGTCTCCGCCTCCTCCAGGACACTCCAGTTCCTCACCCGTGGCGCGACAGCGGAGCTAGCGAACGACAAGTCCACTATTGACCCGCCCTGCCGCCGCACACACGTGTTCACCGAGCCTCTGTTCAGAACACAGAGGCCCAGTGAAGCCGCCCACTCGTTGACCGCCCGCCCGCGGTCGTCCGTCGTAGGGGACCCCCACGCCGTGGATGTGGCGTTAAAGTCCCCCAGAACCAGGACGAGGCCCGGTGCCAGTCGCCGTATCGAGGCCTCCAAGGTGGTGAGTGAGGCCCCGATATCGTCCATCCTCCTAGTGGGGGAGAGGTATACGCTGTAGAGCGTGACCCCTCCCCACTCCGCCGCGACAAATTCCTCGCCCCTATCCAAAAGGGACAAGGACGGGAAGTGCCGCTGCGTTGAGACGACGATTGCCGCAGTACCGTTTCGACTGACCACCCAATTGGGGCGATCAGGCACGGCGTACGGTTCCGCGACTACGGCTGCACCAATCGACCACTCCGCCATGGATTGCAGGAGGAGATCCTGCGCTCCGGCGGAGTGGTTGGTGTTGGCCTGCAGGAGGAGATGCATGGCTGGTGTACCCATTATCGGGTTGTGTCCATGACCTCCTCGCCAGTGCCCGATCTGACCGCAGCGGAAACACAATCCGCCGCAGTCGAAGCAATTAGTGCACGTCGGTCGAGTGTGTCCGACCGCCATGCACTTGTAGCACCTCGCGGGCCGGTGCTCAAGCACGGTTACCCGCGCCGAGCTCCAGCCCACGAGGAGCCTG
This sequence comes from Lymantria monacha, assembly GCA_905163515.2. Classification (NCBI taxonomy): domain Eukaryota; kingdom Metazoa; phylum Arthropoda; class Insecta; order Lepidoptera; family Erebidae; genus Lymantria; species Lymantria monacha. The sequence goes on from LR991092.1 coordinate 25,630,473, forward strand.
CCTGAGCCGGCCAGTTGCCTGACCGACTCCACCGGGCACTGCGCCCAGGCAGCACCTACGCCACCCGGACCGGGACGAATGGCACCGACCCGGACGGTGTCTATGGGACACCCGGTTTTCGAGGCAATAGCCTCCCGGATGTCTTCCACCGTCACCGAATCGTCCCAACCCGAAATGCGCATTTCGGCGCACTTGACGGGCCTGGCGATCTTGATGCCACCCTCCTCGGCGAACAAACCTCGCAGCTTCTCGGCCACGCTGTCGGCCGTCTTGGCGCCCTCGGCCCCTGGGAACTCGAGAATTCGAGCCCCCGTCCGGGCCTTGCGGGTCCTGGCTTCGACGCCTCCAATATCGGAGACGTCTAGCTCCCGCCGGGCCTTCCTCAAGACGGCCTCGTAGCTGAGGCCCTTCTCGGCCGCCTCAGCACAGTGATCACCACTGCGGCCGTCTTCGGCGACTTGAGCCCCTTGCGCGGTCTCTTCTTCCGTCCGGCTGCTGCCTGTGGAGCGGGGACCTCAGCGGCGCGCTTGGCCTCCGCTCTCCTTCTTTGGCCGCGACTCCTTCTGTCGCGTTCGGCTACCTGCCAACCCTGTTCGGGTACGGCAGTCGTGCCAGACGCGGAAGGCCTCGTCGCAGCCTCGCTGGTCGTCGCCGGCGGTGTTGTTGCGAGCGACTTCAGCGGTCCGGTAGGAGCCGGAGCCGTCTTCCTCCTCAGGGCGGGTCCCTTCGGAGCTGGGCCGGGGCCTTTGGGCTTAGGCCCGGCCGCGGCCGCGGCGTAGCTCCCCACGCGGCCACCCTGACAAGGCAGCGGGGCGGGGGCTGGTGCCACATGCGGCCGCTTATCCGCGGCTAGAGGCGGCCGGACACGTGGTTCTGGAGGCAGTCTTGCCTCCAGAACGGCCACACGCGCATCAACGAGTTTGCCATCTGCGTTGATGATTTTGGCGAGGGCCTCGTCCGACAAGCCTCCCACCTCCAGCGTCGGGGTCGGCTGATCCTCTCCAGGGGCCCGCTCCGCGGCGCCTGGCGGCTTTGGCGCCGCAGGGGCGCTAGCCGGCGGCAAGCGGTCCGCGGGGAGAGGCGTCAACCTCACCACCGGGACAGGGAGTTTCGCCGCGGCGACCGCGCCAGCGTCAGCCGGCGACGCGCGCTTCGCGGCGGCAGGCGTCTTCCTCGCCGCGGGGACGGGTGTGACGGAGACGCCATCACCCAACGTCGTCGGCGCCGCAGCGCGAGGCGGCTTTGGCGCCGCAGCGGCCGCTGAGTAGCCGGCCCTGGCCGATGGCGCGGCTGGCGCGGGTGACACGAACAGCGCCACCTGCGCCTTGAGGTCGGCCACGTCTATCAACAGCTGGCGGTTTGCCCGACGCATTTCCGCCAGCATGTCGCCCAGGTTCCAATTTCGGGTCCGCAGGCCTGACATCTCGCCTCTAAGGCGGACATTTTCGGCCTGCAGATCCGTGGCCTCGCCGGCGCGGACAGCGACCGCCGCCGCCCTTTCCATGGCCGAGGTCCCTCGCCCTCTTCGGGAGGCCTGGATCTTGGGTGGAGGCATGTTGGCCACGCTCCCCTCGGTTTCGGCGCTCGAGCTGCCTCCCTTACTCAGGGGGCGCTTTCGCACCTGCGAGGGGAGGGCCTCCTCCTTCTTAGTCGCGGTCGCCGGCGGCGTCTTTGCTGCTAGACGCGCCGACGACCTAGTGGGGCCTTCACCAGCCGACCCGCTGTCGTTTTTGGACGGCCCTGCGGGAATATCACCGCCCTCGTCCATTCTGACGGTAGATCCGCCGCCCTCGTCTTCGGACGGCTCTGCGACATCGCTGTCGCCCTCGTCCGTCGACGGCTCTGCTGCGAGTCTACCGTCCTTCTTCTCTTCAGCGGCGGCAACCTCCCTGCGCGCTCGCCGCTCCTCCAGCCGCCTTTTATGGCTCAGGCCGTTGCCCCGAGACTTTCGAGGCGACCTCCTCTTCTTCTTCTGGGCCTCCACGATTTGTGCCGGGCCCTCGGCGGACGCCTCAAGTCCTGAGGACGAGGCGTCGTTGTCAGTTTTTCTTTGGCTTGACAAGGCCGTGGTGTGAGAATCACAGGGATTCCCGTCGGTAAATATATTTAATTTTAAGGTATCCATATGATTCCCACGAGTAGGGGAGATACACAACGTCGACCCGGGCAGAGATCCTTTTACCCGGGCAAGCCTACATTTACCAACCAGGGGGTCAGCCGGTACCCTGGCTGGAGCGTGCTAACGACAGAACAACCCATCTGCCATACATCTTCTCGCCGCACGCCAGAACTTAAGATTCTGGGTGATTTCCGAGTTCGAATGTTACTTCGAACTCTTTATAGAGGTTGTCTTCCTCGCGGTCCGGGCGGTTAAGCCAAGACCCTCGCTCCTGATACTACGCCTCAAGACAACGTGTCTTGAAGCAAGATACCAGGTTTACGATGTGTGGGCGGTGGCATGTGCCTGCCCAGCCCTCAAATGAATGAGTGACTGAGCCCGTCCCAATATTTCGCGTCCTATACCCTCTACTACGACTGTAGTAGAGTAAGGAGCGAAATCGCGCAGATATTCGCTACGGGCGACAGTACAACAGAAGAACTGGGGACCGTCGCCCGCACCCAGGGTACACCGCGTGGAGGTTTCTGGGATAGTACCCCGCTATTGAAAACCTTCAAGATAACGAAAAAAGACTGGGCTCATTAATGAAAGACAATATTTTAATAACTTCATCAGTGTTATCAAAAATCAACAAAACATTACATGAGATAAAACTTAAAGAGGCCAGCCTTAACCAAGCTATCGACAATTTCTACTTAAAGTTTAAAAATCTTTCATTAATATTTGACGAATTAACCAAAAGAGCAAATATTAACTAATTTCCTAAACAGCTTAGAAGCATCCATTCTCACGATATCATTCTAGACAGAAGACATAACAAATGCTATTTTGTTATGCAGTCAAAACATTCTACCCCCAACTGTACTATCTCTTATGCAGTTATACCAAGAAATTGTCGATAACTATATATACCGACTGGTAGACCTTAAGTTACCTATAAGTTTAGCGTTAAGTAATACTCATACTTTAATTAATATATCTAGTGTATTATGTTGTAGTCTAAATAATAAGATTGTTTTTATTTTAAGAATACCTTTAGTATCCCCTAAGGCAGGGGTCAGCAACCTGCGGCTCTTTGGATGTGAAATTGCGGCTCTTTAATTCTATACGCAAAAAAAAATATTTTATAAAGAAAACATTTAAAAATGGTGTAGGCTCAAATTATTGTTGATAAAAAAATACGTGGCTTTTAAAAACTTTAAACCTTTATAAATTGTAGTTTTTGGCTCTTCCGACTCAAAAGGTTGCCGATCCCTGCCCTAAGGAATACAGTTTGTTCCATAACATAGCTTTGCCCACACCGCACAATAGTGTGAAACCAAACTCGTTTAGTTTCATAATACCTAGCTCTAAATACATAGCAATGACCAAAGATGAAACAGAATACTGTAACCTTAACTTATTAATGGAATGCATAGCGATAAGCGCGCGCGAATATATCTGTGACGTCATGACGGTATTCCCGATAAGCGCAAACCCTAGTTGTGAAAGTGAATTAATGTCGAATGTGATAAGTGTTTTACCAGTGCAGTGTCAAACGGACTTTATTCACGGACATATAGACTTATTGAAACCACTCTATAATAATAACTGGATATACGTTCAATCGCAAAATAACAAACTTTACATAGAGTGCCCAAACCAGAAAATTACCGAAATAAATGTTATTGGTCTAGGAATTTTATATATCCCGAATAATTGTATCGCGTATTGCAAGAGTACAAGATTGTTATCTCGATATAACAACGTAAAAATTAATATCACTGTCGTTAACCCAGATTTCAATATAATAAATGACTCCTGTTGTACATTAGATAAGTTTTGAAAGTTAACAAGCAATGAGCCTCCTATACCTGCCATATTTAGCGTCATATTAAACTACTGGGGTTAGCCCCAAGACCGAGTCCTGTAGAACATCGCACCACATGTTCACACAAATTCCCCTACGCAGTTCAAGCAGAAGACGCTGCAAAACACAGAGGACGCTACGAAAACGCAAGGGTTGCTGGAGTAAACAACACCCTATGCCCACTATATGAAAACATTATAAAATCAAACAAAACATACCTCTTACGTAAACATCTTCAGTTTTACCCTCCGTTATTAAGCACTGTCTTGCAGCAAATATCTGAACAACTGAAGTAAATAATTCAAGAAATGTGCCTGTTGAAGGTGTAGTGCATGATGCATTGTAACTAAAACATATGTAATTATTTTATTTTATTTAATCATTATTAATAAATAGTATTTCAGTGATGGAGCAAAAGAGCTATTCGTGTGCCCACCACCCCCTATTTTACCCGTGGGTGATCGTAAGAGACGACTAAGGGATATAAAACACATATAACATATATGCAAGAAAAGGTAAACCCGAAACAAAACCCTATACCAATACGTCTGACCAACATGGTATAGTAGGTCAATTTCCCTCCCATTACGGAGGAGGCTCGAGCTCAATAATGGGCGATGATAAAAGACGATATTTATACAAAAGAAGAAAACCTCAAAATAAAACTAAAACTATCTTACCATTGTAGTATAGCAGGCCAATTTGTGTTGCATTGTGAAAAAAGCTTGATGCCAGAAGCGGTATATATGTGAATTAAAATGATGATGATGATGATGATGATAATGATATATGAACATCAAAATTAAATAATAAAAATGCTCTCATCTCAAAAGAGATAAATATACATAATCAACTACACGCAGTTTCTATTTTTACCTGGTAATGTATTTAGTGATATAATATTTATTTTATTGCTAAAATAGTTAAAGTAAACTTGAGTAAATAAATACTTTTCAGTACACATTGATATGCAAAATTATTGGACGATTTTTTTTTATAATGGTGTCTGATGTTTACGCTAAGTATTACACATTTGAAATAAAACTACTTTTACGGATTCTATCGCGTTTGTATTTGATTTTTAATTTCGCGACGTTTCGAACATTTTACAGTGATCATGGTCACGGAAGGACTAAGGTGTCTTACGTCATTTAACTCATCGTTATTACAAAAGAATATATCTACCCGCTACAGTATCAGTTATTAAAATTCTTACCCACATTATAATACTTTTTTTTAATTGTTCAAACTTCAAATCATATAGATATTTATTCTGTCGTATTATTGCAGACTATCGTGTTCTAATGTCTCCTAAATAAAACTACGTCGTCATCATGATTATCATTTTGCTCTTATTCCAGTTACTTAAGGGTCAATACAAAATGTATTCTTCCTACATTCTATTATTGCAAAAGTTTTGGCAATAGTTTTATAACTGGCCGCTTGTCTGATATCAACCTTCCTTCTATCTTCTTCTTCTCCAATCTATGTTAAGCTATTAGTTGTCTTTTACGACACCGAAAAGCGATGTTAGGGCTAGCGATAACTACGTATAATCCAAAAATCTATCTTTAATACAGTACCAAATGGTTATTTAAACTAGTATTAGATATATTCTAGAATATATCTAATATTAGTTTGAAATTTATAATAATTCGTAATAGATATAAAAAGGGCTTAAGCAAAGTGAGTCGATATGATTTCAAAATTAGATGAAAATCATCAAAACCAACATTGTTTGAATATAATTGAATTGAATATATTATTATAAATACATTTTCAGTAACCATCATTATTATATTCAGCTTAGACGTCTATTGTTAGATAAAGACCTTCCCACTGAGGTTTACAATGCCTTAAACTTGTTATAAATTTCTCAGAAGAGTACTAGAGCCCTCAATTATTTTGATGCTCGCATAACCAGATTTATGACTTCTACAAAAAGGTAAGTAATAGTAACAAATCTTATTCTTGATATATCCTCCCACGTTTCTAATAATACAGGGTGGAAGTAGACCGCTCCCGAAAACAAAGACAGGTAATCCTACTAGTCCTACTTCTAATGATAGGCTAGATATAGAAAAATAATCGATTCGGGTAAAAAAAAATTTTTTTTCACCACGCGAGTTCGTTGAACTCTTGAATATATGATCGTGAGTTTTGAATAGATTGCGTGTTTTCTCATCTGAGTAAAGTTACGTATTTTTATGGAATTATTGTTACATGGCACTGTCCTAATACGATAGGATGTGAAAAAAACTTAAAATTCGTAGTGAAAAAAAAAATTTTCATCCGAATCGATTTTTTTTTTCTAGCCTATCATTACAAGTAGGACTAGTAGGGTCGCCTGTCTTTGTTTTCGGGAGCGGTCCACTTCCACCCTGTATATATTTATTATTTTAAAATATTAACTTACCACAACATTTTTTCAAACTCCTCCGTAACGGGACAGTCGTGTACACTACTGCCTGTAACGAATTAAAATGTCAATTAATTAACTGAATAATTGACATAAATATTCGAATTTTGCTATAAAACTCACGTAAAAGTAATTCTTTATGATAATAAGTAGATGTTAAGGACGACGTCGCATTAGTTTGATGGTAGTATTGATGATAATGTTATCTGTGTTTGTTACGTTAATAGTTTAACATTTACTACCTATTTGTTAAATTGTGAAATAAAACTACACAATTATAAATGTATGTATATAGTAATAATTATACAAAATAAATGGAAATGTTAATGTAAAACTAGTACTTTGCCTTCGAGGTTACTCGCGTTATAATTGACTTGCGTACTATTTCAATATTTTTTTTTTATAGTTATCTTAAGATGTTCTTAATTATGTTTCATTTATACTTTAAACATAAATACAAATTATTTCCTTATTTCATACAATGTGTCAAATATTGGCATTGTTCACATTATGTGTCATTTTTTATTACTTTTTTAAATGAAAGCATCATCATCATCTCATCTCAGCTCATATATGTCCTACTGTTGGGCTCAAGCCTCCTCCATAATGGGAGGGCAATTGACCTACTACACCACGCTGGTCAAACGAGTTGGTATAGGGTTTGGTTTCGACTTTTCCTTCTCTCGCATAGACGTTATATGCATTTTGTATCCCTTTGTAGTCTCTTACAGTTTCCCACGGGTAAGATAGGGTTTATGAATTGTATTCTTACTCAATCACCACATGGAAGAAATAAAAAAATTAAATAAAAGCACCCTAATTTTTTTTCCTTTAACATCAGTTGTCTGTCAAAATGCGAATGTCAAGATTTATGTGAACTTTAGGTTAAAATTAGTCAATTAGTTTTTAGAATGTTTACCAAGAACAGACAGAGCGACAGATCGAGAACAAAAAAAAAGTTTTTTTCTTATCAGTACCATATATATTATCATAATCATTCAGTAAATTTATCGTAGACACATGTCCTCGCGACTGTGACATTGGCACATAGCCAAAGCAGCCTTTAACACCTTGCTCTAAAAATACATTAGAGAAGTACTCGTATATCATCAGTTGCTGATATAATTCAACCATATCGTACTTCTAAAGTATAGAATAGAGACTGCCTAAGTCTGGCTATTTATTTGGTTTTTTTATTATTATTTTTTAATAAAATCGTCTAAGAAGTAAATCCATATGTGACGGGGAACTTTACAAACATACAATTAACAAAGATACGATATATTGATAATAATCGTTTTTGGATCGCACAAAGAACTCTCCTTTGTGGGGATCAAATTTATAAGCACGACATAGACGAAGGGCCATAGCCATCAAAGACAAGACCGGGTACCGCTGGCTCGCTCGCATGGCGTTGAGAGGTACATTGTAGGTCGGCTCTATGTGGTCCCGTACCATACCTTCTGCCGCCTTAGTCGGTTTGAACCGGGTGTCATCATACCATAGCCCGCCTCAAAAAAAAAATGGGCAAAATAATGCACTGGTTTTATAAATGTTTTGATTGATTATAGTAATTACAAATTATTTCATCATCATTATCATTCAGCTTTTTTCGTCTATTGACGTAAGCCTCCCTAAAATAAATGCACAAATTGCGATCTTGTGCCACCCGCATCCAACGATTCTGAGCATCATTCACAAAGTCGTCCATCCACCTGGCGCGGGTCTTACATTATGTTGGCCAACACATAGTCGCCATTCAAGAACCTTTCTTCCCCAGCGGTTATTGATTTCAACTATTATTTATAATTAATACATAACATCTATTCTTATGTTGACAAACGAGTAAGCTGCAATGGTAAGTGATATTGCCGCTCATGGACCTTTGGAATACCTGGAGTATAAGCTAAGCCTCTGTTAACCAACCAAAACCCACCCACAAAATAGGGCTCCTGGCTCTCTCACTCATCGAACACAGCGCACCAGCACGTTCCCATTGCTCTGTCGTCCATTTTCTGTGAGAGTGTAGTACTACTCCGGATGGACGGATCTGTGACTGTAACTGGAAAACTGTCAACAGTCTGGCGCTACCGTTACTGCACAATGATAATAAGCATAATAAAATACATAACAGTTCGCTCGGCTGACCGCAGTATTTATGAGAACTATAATCAACTATCAATAAATCACCTAAATTTAAAGCTTTCTTTTGCCGTGGCTTTTAGTCTAAAACGAACTGGATATCACAGTCTAACACTTTACACGTACTGCTACTGTTATATTCACTATATTAAAGTGAACGTGCGCCAGACCGTGTTCTTCAGGATTTGATCATGAGCTACTTATGTGAAACATCAACTATGAGTGAGTACTATGTAATGATGTTGATCAGTGAAAGAAATATAGAACCTGCTATCTAGAAAATTGGCGTCGGCTGAAGTGGCTGTGGTTCATAGGATCTAATCGAAAAGAAATTTGAGAGATAGAAATGAGAGTCTATAAAGCTTTAGCTTTCATAGATCTTGTAATAATTTACCAACAATGCCCTCTATCATCATGCAGGCAAGTATCGGCGTCTAGACAACGATGACTGATATCTAGAGCTAGTTCTTGACAACGGATGGATCTTCGGCATTTACCTCAGAAAATTGGTTAGCAAATTGATGATGATGATGATGGGAACATATTTTTAAAGCACTTGCACTAATAGCGAGGGATTTTACAAACATATAATTAATGAACACGAAATTACTGTATCGGAACGATGAATATGACTATTGCCCTGTATTAACAAGCCGTACTTGTCTGTGCTTTGTCAAATCTCACTGGTGAAAAGGAAGGATCGACTTGCGTGACCAATTTGCATATCACACCGCGATAGTGATGTTAAATGTCGCTATGGCGGAGTGGCTGATGAGTGTTATTATATACATGAGAACTTCTCCTACCAGATGCCCGTAGAATGTAGCTATTTCGAGAAATGCCTATCGCGTACACGCTAGTAAATTCACTGCTGCAATTGAAATAAATTATCTCCCGATTGCAGATTGTGTGCTGCAAGATATATTTCGAAGCAAGAGTAGTTGTGAAGTCGTCATCTTCTTGAGTACAAAAATCTAAGAAGCACTTTGAATAAAAGATGCTAAGTACTAATGGGAAATGCCACTAGCTTCTCGTTTCCTTGAAGATGCAGCAGTTGGCGAATAGTCTGGAATAAGCGCAGATAAAGGTTAATACAATTGTATTCCCAAAACAGGACTTATATTATTATCTAGGACCACTTTAGATTAGAATTATGGGTATATACGTAATATTATATGTATGTATGTACGTAATATATATGGGGGGCATAGTCCGGAGCGTGCTCGTTCGCGTCCCCTGCCAGTCTAATTAGACTGCTAATCCGGCTCGAAATGCGTACTGCAATGCGGGTTAGGTCGTCCCCCGGAGGCGACGCGTACCGACCCGCCCCCGTCGGTACGAACTTCGGGAGTTGCGGCGATGGGGGCCGCCACCCATCACGCCTTGCCCAGTCAGGCGAGTCGAGGAGAGCAGAGTGCCGGGTGGGCACATGGAATGTAAGAGGTTGTGTGGAAGGTAAGTTGCACGAGCTGATATCCGTCATGGCGGACAAACAGCTAGACGTGCTCTGTGTAACAGAGACCAAGCGAAGGGGCAGCGACGCCTGCGATCTTCCTGGTGGCGGGATGGCTCTGTGGTCTGGTGTACCACAGAGCGATCGAGCCAGCATGGGGGTAGGAGTGCTGTTGTCCTCTCGCTTGGCCTCAGGTGTGAAGGATTACGGAATGTATGATCCCAGACTTCTTTGGGTCCTTATAAAACTTGGTGTCACCAAGGTATTCATGGTTGTAGCATATGCTCCCGTAGGATCCTCGGTGGTATCAAACTTAGAGAAGTTTTGGGATAATGTTAGGGAAGTTCTGGATATGGCAGAAACCAGTGAACGCGTGATTGTATGCGGAGATTTGAACGGATGGGTGGGGACCAAGCGTCCCGACTATGAGGAGGTACTTGGTCCATTTGGTGATAAGAGAGTGACGAGACGACGCAGGTAGGCTCATAGCGGATGTATGTATGAAGAGAAACCTTATTGTGTCAAACACATTTTACCAACATAAGGACATCCATATGTATCCATATGTATACATTTTTTTTTTTTTTTTTTTTTTTTGTTTTTTTTTTTTGTTTTTTTTTTTTTGCGGTGGGCCATGGACGTCGCACCCCGCCAAGTTGGTCCGGGGTGACGGAAGAGGCGGCGCGCAACCCCATTGACCCACCCTCCAAGCACCTCTTCTTCGCCGTGCGAGCGGGCCACCGGTACCCGATTTTTGTCTTCGGTGGCCCGCTCGGCGCTATGCCCTCTCGGGCTCCTCTCCTGTCGATGCCCCGACAGCTTTCGCCGTCGAGGCGTCGTCCTCACGCGGTGGCCTCACGTCGGGTGACCGGACAATTCCCCGGTCCGATCACCCGAAGCCTCGGTTAGGGCGGCATCAGGCGCAGGTATTCGCGCCTGCGCCGCCCCGGCCGCTGACGGCGGCCCGGGTCACGGGAATCCTCCCAGACTCGTTCCGCCGTCTCCTTCTGCGAGATGACAGCCTCGCAGAAGGCGGCGACCGCGTCCCAGCTCCTGACGCTGTCGACCATCGCCCTCGCGACAGCCGGCAGCGTCAGGTCGGCACCGATAACAGCGACGAGGTCACGGCGCTGCCCGTCCCAACTCGGACACACCTCCAGCGTGTGTTGCGCCGTGTCCTCGTCACTGCTGCAATGGTGGCAGGCCGGAGTCCACTCCCTATACGCGACCGTGTGCAGGTACAAACCGAAACACCCGTGCCCCGATAATACCTGCACCAGCCGAAAGGAGAGGACTCCGTGCCGCCGCTCCATCCATTCCATCAGTACGGGCCGGAGGGCCTCGACGGTAACGACACCGTGTATTGGCCTCTCCAGCCGCGTAACCCAACGGGCGATGACGTCTCGGCGGGCGTCCTCGCGCCAGGTGGCTATCTCGCTCAACGATGGGGAGCCACCTTCATCGCGCACTGAGGTAACCCGCCGGTAGAGGTCGGAGAGCATCTCCGCCTCTAGGTCCCACGGGGGTGTCCCGGCCAATAGACATGCCGCCTCCGTAGACACCGTGCGGTACCCGCGAATGGCTCTGACCGCCATGGCTCGCTGTAGTCTCCACAGCACCGCCCTGAGCTGGGCGTTCAGAGCCCTCGCCCACACGGGTGCGCCGTACATGGCCATTGAGCGGATCACCCCCGCATACAGCCGTCGGCCCTCGAAACTGGGTCCGCCCACGTTCGGCATGAGCCGAGAAAGGGCGGACGCCGCGCCGACCAGCCGGGGAGCAATTTGACGAAAATGCGCCCGGAACCACCATCGCCCGTCGAGCACCAGACCCAAGTACCTCATATGGGCCTGGATACTGATGTGGATGGAGTTGACGACTAATGAGGCGCCGATGGGCAGCCTCACACGGGGCCCATGGAATCCATATGTATACATGGAGAAGGAATGAACAAAAAAGTATAATAGATTTAATTTTGGTAGACAGTCGCCTCCGAAGCAAAATATTGGACGCAAGAGCCTACAGGGGCCCCACAGTCGATACGGACCACTATCTCGTTATTGCGAGATTTAGTGGTCTGTTCAGAAAGTGGAGACACTGGCGAGAGCGTGTCCACTTCGGAGGGCTTGAAAGAATAAAGGTTGAAAGGTTGCAAGAAGAGTGTGTAAGAGAAAAGTATGCAGAGGGTGTCCGAGAACGGCTGACGATGGCAAGCCAGCCGCAATCGGACATTGAAGAATGCTGGAGAGTATTGAAAGAGAGTATGGTAGACACAGCGAAAGAAGTATGTGGAAGTTCAAAGAAGCATAGAAACACAAATGGTGATGCATGGTGGGATGCGGAAGTGGCAGCTTCCGTAGAGCAAAAGAAGAAAGCGTTTCTGGACTATGTCTCTTCTTTGAATCTGAATGACAGTATGACTGAACAGAAGAAAGAAATATATCGGCAATGTAAGAATGACACCAAGGCCTTAGTGAAAGAGAAACGTGATAGAGCAAGTATGAGTGCAGAAGATAGGCTGACTAAAAACTTCGAGAGTAACACCAAACTCTTTTGGAGGGAGGTGAAGAAGTCTCGGGGTGGTTGGTCAGCCTTCAGAATGAATAAAATAAGGTCTAAAGGTGGAGATATTCTTACACAAACACAAGACGTGTTAAGCCGATGGAGTGAATATTTTGGCGATATGTATGCGGACTCTACGGTTGGCGCCGGTGTCGCATGTGGTCTAGTAGATCAACATTCGGCGACGGCGTCCTCCGATGGCATCAGTATGGATGAAGTTGAATGGGCGATAAGAAGCTTGAAAAATGGTAAGGCAGCGGGCATTGATATGGTGTCTGCCGAGATGATCAAGCTTGGTGGCTCCTGTGTCCGGGAGGCGTTCCTGTTGCTCCTCAATTTATGTTGGACCTCGGTAATGGTTCCCGGGGACTGGAATAGCGCAGTCATCGTGCCTTTGTTTAAAAACAAGGGTTCACGTTATGATTGCGCAAATTACAGAGCCATAAGCTTGACCAGTTTGGCAGCAAAAGTGTATGGTAAAATTATTGAAAGGAGAATGAGGATGGTGTCCGATGGTTTACTGTGTGAGACACATGGAGGTTTCAGGAGTGGAAGGGGATGCATGGATCAAGTGTTCTCTCTGCGCAACATTGTGGAGAAGCATCTGGCCCTAGGTCAGAGTGTTTTCTGCAGTTTTGTGGATCTGGAGAGAGCATTTGACACGGTTGTACGAAAGGAACTTTGGAACATTTTACCGGCATATGGTATTAACGGTAAACTGCTGCAGGCTGTGCAATCCAGTTACATAGGCTGTAGAGCCTGTGTGCGGCTGGATGGTGGAATGTCGCCTTGGGTTGACGTCAATATCGGCGTTAAGCAGGGCTGCGTTCTATCAGCCAGGCTGTTTATCATATATCTGGATAAATGTCTCCAAAGGTTGAACGATATGAATGTGGGAGTCCAGATGGGTGACTCAGTGGTCTCTGCTCTGCTTTATGCAGATGACGCAGTCCTGCTGGCACAGTCAGCGACTGACCTGCAGACCTTATTCGACACAATGACAGAAGATTGTAAGAAAAGGGGTCTACGCGTGAATGTGAGCAAAACCAAAATAATGGTCTTTGAAAGAGATGAAGCCAGAACAGATGTAAGAGTAACAATAGGTAATGATGTACTAGAGCAAGTGGATGAATTTGTATATCTTGGATGTGGATTTAGCCGAGATGGACGGTACACCACTGATGTAGAGCGAAGAGTGAATGCGGGAAATAGAGTGAACGGAGCGTTGGGGCAACTTCTCGGCAGCCACCACCTCAGCCAGAAGGCACGTGTAGCAATACATAACGCAGTGCTTGTCCCAACATTACTGTATGGAAGCGAGAGTTGGGTATGCAGAAAAGAGTATAAAAGTAAAATTAATGCGGTCGAAATGCGATCTCTTCGGAAAATCTGTGGAGTTAGGCTGACCGACCGCATTCGTAACGACGACGTAAGAGAGCGAGTAGGTATGAAAGAGAGTATTGATGTAAAGATGCGAAAGGGAATGCTCCGATGGTTCGGAGATGTCCAAAGAATGCCGAACGAACGTCTGGTTAAGAAGATATACAATGTGAAAGTGGAAGGATGTAGGTACCGAGGGAGACCGAGACTAACCTACCTAGACCAGATCGGTCAGGTACTGAAGGAAGGTGGAGTCAAGAGTCTCCGAAACCGGCGAGCGTGAATGAAGAGAATTATGAATGTTGAGGAAGCGAGTGAAGTATGCAAGGATAGAGTTCTCTGGCACTCTGTTCCCTCTGCCTACCCTGCAAGGGATATGGCGTGATGATATGTATGTACGTAATATTATTTTATTAGACAAAAGCTTGTTTGCAATAAAATAATAATGTTCTGAACTATAAACGTTTAGTAATACTCTTAGTCCATTTCTTAGATTGACAGTTTATGTGGTTTCAGTTTGATGTTTGTAGTTTTGCGGTAGTAATTTTATATAACGTATATTTATTAGTGCACCATTTTTCTCGATTAAAAGTTTTCTTATTAATACATAAATGACTACAATGCGCCATATTAAATTACTATAGCATTCGCAGCAATTCCTCTAAATATACATGAATTGGCGTGATATATACACATATATAATTATATTAAGCAAGTGGATGAATTTGTATATCTTGGATGTGGATTTAGCCGAGATGGAAGGTACACCACTGATATAGAGCAAAGAGTGAATGCGGAAAATAGAGTGAACGGAGCTTTGGGACAACTTCTCGGTAGCCACCACCTCAGCGAGAAGGCACGTGTAGCAATACATAACGCAGTGCTTGTCCCAACATTACTATATGGAAGCGAGAGTTGGGTATGCAGGAAAGAGCATGAAAGTAAAATTAATGCGGTCGAAATGCGATCTCTACGGAAAATCTGTGGAGTTAGGCTGATCGATCGCATTCGTAACGACGACGTAAGAGAGCGAGTAGGTATGAAAGATAGTATTGATGTAAAGATGCGAAAGGGAATACTCCGATGGTTCAGACATGTGGAAAGAATGCCGAACGAACGTCTGGTTAAAAAGATATAGCGTGTATGAAGAGAATTATGAATGTTGAGGAAGCGAGTGAAGTATGCAAGGATAGAATTCTCTGGCACTCTGTTCTCTCTGCCTACCCTGCAAGGGATATGGCGTGATCAACATTCATAATTCTTTTCATACACGCTCGCCGGTTTTGGAGACTCTTGACCGCAGTCATCGGTGCCGACCTGAGCGTCAGAAACTGGGACGCGGTCGCAACCTTCTGCGAGGCAGTAGTCTCGCGGAAGGAAGCGGCGGAGCGCATGCGCGAGGCACGCCAGCAACTGGCTGAGGCCGCAGGTGACTGAACTGGGGAACTAGTCCGTCACCCGCCGAGAGGCTGACCTCGTGAGGAAAGACCGACGTCCTCCCCGAGGGGGGCGAACGTCGGTCAAGGAGAGGGTACCCTCAGGGGGTATTCCGTCGGGCCGGCCACTGACGTCAAGTTCACGCTGCTTCGGTGTTCGGTCCCAACGACGAAGGCAAGGCATCATGGGTGGGTTACGGGTGCCCGTGCTTACGCCTCTCTGTCGCCCCGGACGGAGTGGTGCGAGGAGTGCGTCGACCCGTACACCCCAAAAAAAAAAAAGAGGACATTATTTTGTGCAATCCACAAAGTGTTGATCTAAATCTGGGTGTAATTTGTTCGCGTGAATTATATATTTGTAAAGTTCCCCGCAATACAAGAACTATTCATTTAGTGCAGAGAAGCGTCTTTAAAAAATAATAAGGAAAAAGAGATGTGCTTTATTTACACGGGTCTACTATTATTTTAAATGCTGTAAGATGTTTTACGGTCACGTAAATCACGGAACTATTGAAGGAAATATAAACAATCTTCTTGGGAAAAGACAATCAATGGAAGTAATAAACATATTATCTTTATGATATAAACAAAACCCGCATGTACTTAATGACTTCTAATGTTTACGCGAGTATTACACATTTGAAATAAAACTACTTTTACAGATTCTATCGCGTTTGTATTTGATTTATAATTTCCCGACGTTTCGAACACTTTACAGTGATCATGGTCACGGGAGGACTGAGGTGTCTTACGTCCTATATGTCATTGTTATTACAGAAAATTTATTTATATCTACCCTATAAGATATTAAATTTTTGACCCACATTTTTATACAAAATTAATACAAATTCATTGCCAGTACAAAAAGAGAATGATTATATATATAAAATTGATGTTGTTTATGATTTGTTATTCATATATATTTTATGTTGTTTATGATTTGTTATATTATTATACCGATGCATTACATCTAAAGTATTTGCGCTGTAGCATGGTGCGGGTGACAGTTATGGCGAGTTTCGTTTCACTCTTGAAAGTTGCCGCGATTTATAATTATGATCTATTAATTCAACTGTACCACATCGGTAATATATTAAATCACTAATAACTGTAGTAATAAAGGTATACCTTCCAAATTAAACCCAACTAGAATGTTCTAGCCTACATATCAAATTAAATTGAAAGAAAAAATAATCAAAATGGTATGCGTATAACGTAACACCAAAGACGTATTTAGTGATGGGATGTACTACTACGAAGAATTGTCGATTAAAAAATAAATAAAAAACAATTTGTGCGCTCAATTTTTTATTGTTAAAAAGTATACAATTATTACATATTTACTTCAATTTTTCATTCAATTTTAATCCTCTTCTAAACTCATATCAGAGTCAGGAACATCGGAATTGTCACTTTCATCATCCGTATCTGTGACAGATATTATTAAAGATGTCTCAATTATGTTATCAATACGGACGTCACGATCCCAATCAGACATAATGTCCCTTTTCGTTTTATTCACCACCTTCGACCAGTCCTTAGGTTGAACGTTACTGATTGCCTCTTGTAACAGGGTCAACATCTTATTTACCGTAAATGGCGGTGTAGTATTATTTCTTGCGGCGTGACCTACATAAACATAAATGGACTTATGAAAAAAAATATTTAGTTTTTAATCAATAAATTAATTTCAAATATCTAATGCAAAATTTACTCTTGAATATGTCTAATCTGATACCTGGTAATGTTTTTAAATTACATGCTTCGTTCAGAAAGCTGTTACTTTTTCAAAGTATCAAAACGAGAATTGAAATTAAAAACATACCTTTTATTTGGGCCCAAATTAGCTCAATAGCGTTATATTGACAATGGTAGGGTGGCAGTCGCAGGACCTGGTGACCTTTTTCTTTTCGCCATCTCGTCCAGAGCGTAGGTAGGAGTTGGTGGCTTATGACGCCGTACTAGAGTAATAAGCTCCGTCTTTAGCATACTCATATCTGCTGTAACTCCGTTTTCACTCAGCCACTTCACCAACTCGCTTTTGCGGTTTGATTGTGTTGGAGGTTTATTAAGTTGTACCGAATGGTAGGCTGCGTTATCCATTATTATGGTCATAGGCTCTTTTAAGTTTTCTAAGAGGCCTATGAACCAAACTTTAAATTTTTCGTAGTTCATCTCCTCATGATACTCCGTAGTTTTTTTCGATTTAAAAGCCAGTAAACAATTAGGGACAAATCCACTTGCTGTATCTGCATGGCAAATAATGAGGCGTTCGCCTTTGCCCTCCGGCACTTTGGTACATGACTGTGCCGTATCGTCGGTCCAACTTTTACCCACTGTGTGGTTAGCGTTTAGCGACGTTTCATCCAAAAACACAACTTTACTCCAATCAACTATGTTTTTAGCCTTCCTTAAAAAAGTACACCTTGCAAGGGCAATATCAGTCCTTTCCATAATAATTTTTCTTTTGTTAACTTTTTTGTAAACAAAGCCAATATCCCTTATAACATTCCGCAACGAAGTAATACCTCCTTTGAACAGTTCAGCTTCTTTCAATGATTTTAGAAGCTTAAGCAACGTGGGTAGCTCCATTCTTCTATAATAATCATAAATGTGATTTCTAATAGCGTCCTTAGCAAATTCATCCAAATCTGTGATTGGCTTCACCTTGGTCCACTTTTTGTTCGGTGTAGATAATTTATTTTCAGACGTCCCTTCTTGACCAATTTTCTCGCGTGTTATACGCGAAACAGTATTGCGGCCAATATCAAGAGCTTCGGCTAATCGTTCTACAATTCGATTCAGTGGTAACAACGGTCCATTATTTTGTTGTTCTCTTTCAAAGTAGTTTCGGAGGCGAACAACAAACTCTCTAGCTTGACTACCCAAAACAGTTTTTTTCGTATGCTTAGGCATGGTTATAACCAACAAATATAACAACAAACTTTAACAAATAAAACAACAAACTATAACAAATAACAATTTAACGAAAACAAACTGATGAAAAATGGATAATACGTGTCACATACAAGGCGGTAGCACTCGTACTGACAGCATCGCACGGGTAAACAAAATGGCCGACTCGGCGATGCGCCACAGAATAAAAATATGCCACGAAAAAATATGAAATACCAGTTGTTTTGAATGCGTTTACGAAACTTTTTAAAATTTTTGAACTATTAAATTAATTGAATAATTTGTATGAATATATTTTTTCCTATATATAATTTTCGTGACAATAACAAACAGAACAACATTTATTTATGCGACGAGTATAATTAGTGATAAAAATTTAATTGCGAATCGTCACATCCTTAGTCACCTGGTATTGACATGTGTCACCCGCACCATGCTACAGCGCAAATAGTGTAGACGTCAAAAACCTTATACCATCGTGTGCAAAACCGCCCAAACTGTATGGATTGCCGAAGATACACAAACCAAATGTTCCACTGCGACCTATAGTAAGTCAGATCGACACACCGACTTACAAATTAGCTCAGATGGTTGCAAAGGTCCTTTCACAACTTCGAGGACACACTAGTGCATTTGTGAAAGACTCTTACCATTTTGTTAGCGAAATTAAAGATCTACATCTCGCTTATAATGAATCTATGGTCAGTTTTGATGTCACATCACTTTTCACTTGCTTACCTGTTGAGGATTGCATCAAAACTGTAACTAAGAAGCTATCTGACAATAATATGCCCTTGGAATATGCTGAACTGTTACGTCAATGCCTAACAACTGGCTATTTATTGTGGAATGATGAATTCTACAAGGAAATAGATGGAGTGGCTATGGGCTCGCCAGTCTCTCCCGTGGTTGCCGATATATTCATGGAGGACTTCGAAGAGACTGCCCTAAGAAGCTCGCCTGTCACACCCAGGTTCTATAAGCGGTACGTAGATGACACATTACAATATTATCATCAGACAAAGTAACCATATTCCTTAACCATCTTAACTTCATTAATCCAAAAATTCAATTCACTATGGAACTGGACTCAAATAACTCTTTAGCTTTCTTAGATATTTTGGTTATCCGTAAACCCAACAACAGCTTGAGTCATACAGTGTATCGCAAAGCAACCCATACAGACAAATACTTGAATGGTGATTCTCACCATCCTCCTTCACAGTTAGCTACCGTTTTAAAATCTTTGTTACAGAGAGCACGAGGAATCTGTGACGATGAACACCTGGCTGGGGAGCTGCAGCATGTCAAGCAGGTTCTACGTGCAAACAAGCTGCAAGTTCCTCGCCCCGTCACGGAGACCATGTGAAACCACCAACAGTTGAACGTCTCCCTGCAGTCCTACCTTATGTAAAAGGAGTCACTGACAAGATTGGCTATATCCTAAAACATGCTTCTATAAAAACCTATTTTAAGCCACTGAAGAGGATTAGTCAGTTCTTACGACCTGTCAAGTGCCAGATCCCTCTACAGGATGCAGGAGTTTATAAATTAGACTGTGACTGTAGTCTCTCTCATATAGACCAAACAAAGAGATCTGTAAGAACTCGGATCAAGGAACATATAGCTGATGTGAAACACAGCCGTCACACTAAGTCTGCAGTCTGTGAGCATAGTCAGGACCGCGCCCGCCATTACATCAGGTTTGATAAACCACAAATCAACATCATCATCAAAGAACACTGGTACGAGTACCTGTCTAGAATGGTTCGCGAGGCTATTGAAATCAAAAAACATAAAAAATTCAATAGGGAGGATGGCTGGGTATTATCCTCAAGCTGGGATCCTGTTATTCACTTAATTAAAAATAAAACTAAGAAAACCACACAAGACTGCAAGACACTGTGAGCACTTATTGTATAGATTTGACCCACAATAATAGTTAAATTTTTATTTTATTAATTTTAGTAAGATAAGGTAGGCCGCCACTCAAAAATTCAATAATAAAATTAGTATCATGCCTCCTGAGTTTTCTCGCCAGATCTTTCTCAGTGTGGCCGCGTTCCGATCCGGTAGTAGCTGAATAGTTTTTTGTTAGTTTTGTAAAAATTGTAAAATTGCCACAATAATAATTATCATAAATTAAATATCTTAATAATAACAAATCATAAACAACATAAATTTTATATATAGAATCATTCTCTTTTTGTACTGGCAATGAATTTGTATTAATTTTGTATAAAAATGTGGGTCAAAATTTAATATCTTATAGGGTAGATATAAATAAAATTTCTGTAATAACAATGACATATAGGACGTAAGACACCTCAGTCCTCCCGTGGCCATGATCACTGTAAAGTATTCGAAACGTCGGGAAATTATAAATCAAATACAAACGCGATAGAATTCGCATGTACTTGATTACGAGTGTTAGTAGATTCCTTCAAATAAGCTGACATGCTGACAAGCTGATAAACTACGAGGTGCCATCGTTCGTTTCACCATTTAAATCAAATCTATTCTCCTACATTTTAAGTAGTAACCTTGAAACTAATATTGAAAACAGACAGTAGAAATTCTCTAAAACATACATATGTATATACAATCTATATCGATTTTGTGATACCAGTTGTCATCAAAGATAATTTTATAGAGTAATAATAACTTTTTAAAATAATATGTAGATAAGATTAATATGTGTGTATATAAGTTGCCCCATTGTAGCTAATTGATATTATTATTACAGTGCTAGGTAGTTAAAGTACTAAATATGAGTTTTAAAGGCAAAGTTGTAATTGTAACTGGCGCTAGCTCCGGAATTGGAGCAGCTACAGCAATTAAATTTGCAGAAGAAGGAGCTCAAGTCTGCTTAGTTGGAAGAAATCAAGAGAAATTAAATAATATCGCCAAAAAATGCGAAAAATCCCTGATACTAATAGCTGATGTTAGTAAAGATGAAGATGCTCAAAGAATTATTAATGATACTGTCAAACATTTCGGACAACTGGACGTGCTTGTAAATAATGCAGGTATTGGACACCCAGCGAGTATTTTACTTAAAAATGCAATGACTATATTCGACCAAATTATAGCGACAAATTTACGAGCTCCCGTGCTTCTAACACATCTTGCAGTGCCTCATTTAATAAAAACTAAGGGCAATATCGTCAACATTTCAAGCATTGCGGCTGTCCGTGTAATTTCTAAATCTAGTTTCGCTTACACTACTTCAAAGGCTGGTTTAGATCATTTTACCAGGTCAGTTGCATTGGAACTTGCAGAGAGTGGTGTTCGAGTGAATACTGTAAATCCTGGTCCTGTATACTCAGATATAATTGAAAATTCTGGTGCTAGTGCAGAACAAGCTCGAGCTGCTTTTGAATATATGAAGTCATTCACCGCCCTCAATAGAGTATCTGAACCTGAAGAAGTAGCAGACGTCACTTTATTTTTAGCTAGCGATAAAGCTATATCTATTACTGGTTCGTCTTACTTCACAGACAATGGCGCGACACTGAAAGGCAGTGTTATGTTATGCCTAAAATAATTTATAATAAATGATTAAAATTTGCTAAGCTTTTATATTTAGTCAATTTCTTTACAATTTAGTTATATTTCAGTGTTTATAAAATTTAGTATTCTATGTTTGATGTCAGAATACTTCTATCTATTCATCCATAAGCCAATTGATGTCTACATTTTAGCATAGAGCACCCCACGAGATTGTCACACAGAACGCTCCTAAGCCGCATACATCTACCTGTGACTTTCACAATATCGTAAAAGAATCTACGACCGTCGAGCGAAGAGATAACCAACCGGTTTTGCAGCGGGCCGCTAGCGATGCACCGATCGGTGCACACACGAACAAACACCGTGTCTACTTGTGTTAAAGCTCGAAGTTAGTCCTGAGTTAATTTGAGTGGTACTCCCTGAAGAGGGCCGCCAAAAATTAACTGTAATTATATTACAATAGAATGTTAAACAATGTTAAAAAGAAATAAGTGTAGGTGGAACCTAAATATTAAGTTTTAGTAACATATATTTCAAATAATGTAAACAAAAAGTTATTAGGCTCAATTAACGGTTCGATGAAACCGACTATCAATTGAAATTAACGTTTTTATTGAGTTTATTCATTCACAAATATCTAGTTTATGTATTAAATGATTTTAAAACACCACACAATGCGTATTACTTGTAAAGAAATAAAGATTTATTGCGAATTTAAGCGAGAATATAGGGAAAAATATATTTAATTGACGATGAAATGGTAGGTAGATTAGATGTATAAAATGATTTAATTTACTCAAATTGAAATGGAAAGGATGATTAAATGGAGAAAGAATGAATGCACTTCCCTCGGAAATGTTGCTGCAGCTGGATGTTGGCGAGTTCCTGAAGGATAGCTTCGTTTCTTACAAATGTGAACTTCGTGACAACCGTTGGGCGCTTTTGAATCCAGTCGAAGTTGATCACGTCGGGGTCACCAAATGAATGCGCAGGTCTTCATGGCGAGGACTTAGAAAATGAGGCTCCGAAATGCTTAAACATTGGTTTATTCTTGGTTTTACAATTGATTTATAAAATATGATGTTAACAAGTCGGTAGCTTATTTCGCACTGATTTTACGAGTCTGGATCGAAGACTCAAGAAGTTACACGCGCGCAGACAACACGTTGCTGAACTTATTTGAGCAGGAGTTGGTCCTAAACACCTCTCATATAACTGCACAAAGTGCGATCCTGTGCCACCTGCATCCAACGATTTTGAGAGTCCTTCACAAAGTCGTCCATCCACCTGGCGCGTACATTATGTTAGCCAATACATAGTCGCCATTCAAGAACCTTTCTTCCCCAGCGGTTATTGATTCCAACTATTATTTTTAATCAATACATAACATCTATTATTATTGTGACAAACGAGTATGCTGCACACATTATGTTAAGTGCTATTGCCGCTCATGGACCTTTGGAATACCTGAAGTATAAGCTAAGCCTCTGTTAACGAACCAAAACCCACCCACAAAACTGGGCTGCCGGCTCTCTCGCTCACCGAACACAGCGCACCAGCATATTTCCACTGCTCTGTTGTCCATTTTCTGCGAGAGTGTAGTACTACTTTGGATGGACGGGCCTGCGACTGTAAATGGAAAAATGTCAACAATGTGGCCTTACCATTACAATAATAATAAGTTTAATAACATACATAACACATATCAGTTCACTTGACTGATCGCAGTTTTTCTGAGAACTATAGTCAACTATAAATAAATTAGCTAAATTTAAGGCTTTTTTTTGTTGTGGCTTTTAATCTAAAACCAACTGGGTGACACTGTCAAACACTTCACGCTAACTCTATTTTTTAGAGATTATTAGAGTCAACGTGCGCCAGACCGTGTTCTACAGGATTTGACCATGAACTACTTATGTGAAACATCAACTGCGAGTGAGTACTATATAATGATGTTGATCACAGTCAAAGAAATATCGAACTTGCTATCTAGAGAACTGGCGTCGGCTGAAGTGGCCGCGGTTCAAAGGATCTGATCGAAAAGAAATTTGAGAGATAGAAATAAGAGTCTATAAAGCTTTAGCTTTCATAGATCTTGTAATAATTTACCAACAGTGTCCTCTATCGTCATGCAGGCAAGTATCGGCGTCTAGACAACGATGACTGATATCTAGAGCTAGTTCTTGACAACGGATGGACCTTCGGCATTTACCTCAGAAAATTGGTTAGCAAATTGATGATGATGATGATGGGATCATATTTTTTAAAGCACTTGCACTAATAGCGAGGGATTTTACAAACATATAATTAATGAACACGAAATTACTGTATCGGAACGATGAATATGACTAGTGCCCTGTATTAACAAGCCGTACTTGTCTGTGCTTTGTCAAATCTCACTGGTGAAAAGGAAGGATCGACTTGCGTGACCAATTCGCATATCACACCGCGATAGTGATGATAAATCTCGCTATGGCGGAGTGGCTGATGCGTTTTATTATATACATGAGAACTTCTCCTACCAGATGCCCGCAGAATATAACTATTTCGAGAAATACCTATCACGTACACGTTAGTAAATGCGCTGCTGCAATTGAAGTAAATTATCTCTCGATTGCAGATTATGTGCTGTAAGCTATATTTAGAAGCAAGAGTAGTTGTGAAGCCATCATCTTCTTGAGTGCAAAAATCTAAGAAGCACTTTGAATAAAAGACGCGGATAACTACTAATGGGAAATGCCACTAGTTTCCCGTTTCACTAAAGACGCAGCAGATGCCGAATAGTCTAGAATAAGCGCAGATAAAGGTTAATACAATTGTATTCCCAAAACAGGACTTATATTATTATCTAGGACCACTTTAGATTAGAATTATGAGTATATACGTAATATTATTTTATTAGACAAAAGCTTGTTTGCAATAAAATAATAATGTTCTGAACTATAAACGTTTAGTAATACTCTTAGTCCATTTCTTAGATTAACAGTGTATGTTGTTTCAGTTTGATGTTTATAGTTTTGCGGTAGTAATTTTATATAACCCATTATATATTTATTATTGCACAATTTTTCTCGATTAAAAGTTTTCTTATTAATACATAAATGACTACAATTCGCCATATTAAATTACTATAGCATTCGCAACAAGAACTCTAAAATTACATGAGTTGGCGTGATATCTATATAATTATATAAAGAAGTGAAAGGTTGACGTAGTTTGGACATTTTATGAGACGAGAGATATGAATGTTGAATCAAGGCTTTAGGGGTAAATGAAGACCAAAGAAAAGATGAATCGACTGCGTGAGGCATGACATGGATAGACAGGGAGTGATTGCAGAGATGACGTCCGATAGGACTGTATGAAGGAAGACGACATATTGCGTCAACCCCGAGTAATTGGGATAAGAGTAAGATGATGATGATGATGATGATGATATATAGAGAAACTAGCTGATCACACTGAACCGAAATTATTAAAACTAGAAAGCTAGTATCATTATATAAAATACATACATACATACATATCATCACGACATATCCTTTGCAGGGTAAGCAGAGAGAACAGAGTGCCAGAGAACTCTATCCTTGCATACTTCACTCGCTTCCTCACCATTCATAATTCTCTTAATACACGCTCGCCGGTTTCGGAGCCTCTTGACTCCACCTTTCTTCAGTACGTGACCCATCTGGTCTAGGTAGGTTAGTCTCAATCTCCGCCGGTACCTACATCCTTCCACTTTAGCATTATTTATCTTCTTAACCAGACGTTCGTTCGGCATTCTTATATTCTTGACTGTATAAAATAAAAAGTAAAATATGGTAAAGTAAAGTCATTTGACCAATGCGCGTTATACCTTCACAGTTTTCTTTTATCGTGTGAGACTGACCAGAGACTCACAGCCTTGGTCCACCTGTCAGCCTTCCTTCTTACCACACGTCACTCCTTTTTATTTTGTTTTTTTTTTTTTTTGCGACAGGCTACGGTATTATTACACCCTATGAATCCGTCCGGGGCGACGGAACACCATATCACGCCTATCTCCATTTTGATTTCATGGGCTATTGTAGAGGATCAATAAGTCGGTTTTCTCTTAATGCTGTGTATTTTGTTTTTTGAATGTCTTAATTTTAAGATGTTTTATTTCAATCACTTTTTGATACGCCATTATTTTATTTCTTGCAGTGCTAGTGTATTTCCACGTTTGTCTGCCGTATGTAAGGGTTGGAAGTAAGTTCGTGTCAATGACTTTCTTTTTGAGATATTGGTTAGAAAGCTTTTTCTCAATGTTAAAAATTTCTAAAGTGCCTATTGAAATTTTTACTTTAATAATTATTTCTGTGTTTAAATTATGTTAATCAGTTTTAGTAACTGATCTATATGCGGTGTTCACTAAAAGTGGAAAATTTAAGTCGTTTTTTTTTTGTTGAGCTTGAACTAGCGATTGCCGGACCTTTGTTGTTTCTTGAAGCTGTACTTGTGGCAACGTATGATCTCAACACATATATATCGATGACAAGCTGTAAGTTATCAAATAAAAAATGTATATAAAATAATGTTCGTCAAAGTATAAGGTTAATTACTTCTTTTTTTAATTTAAATAATATGCTTAAGCAACACGCAGGATGAGCAAATAGCTACAAATTTGACTACACAGATGGCGTAGCGATTAAGATTCCGATCTTCAGTGCCAGTTCCGTGGGTTCAATTCCCACGCAGGAATACTTTTGGTGCAGGTTTTGACGGGGCATGGGTGTTTCGCCAAATACCTGCACACAGTCGTCCGAAGGTAGAGTACACCGTCCTGCCACCACTGCGATTGCGACGAGGATGTGGCGCAGCATACGCTCGAGGCTTGTGCCGCTTGGGCAGTGCAGCGCCGTGAACTCGTCGCAGTCATCGGTGCCGACCTGAGCGTCAGAAACTGGGACGCGGTCGCAACCTTCTGCGAGGCAGTAGTCTCGGAAAGGAGGCGGCGGAGCGCGTGCGCGAGGCGACTGGGGAGGCGCAGGCGCGATTACCTGCGCCTGATGCTGCCCTAGCTGAAGCCGCGGGTGACTGAACTGGGGAACTATTCCGTCACCCGCCGAGAGGCTAACCGTGTGAGGAAAGACCCACGTCCTCCCCGAGGGGGGTGATCGTCGGTCAAGGAGAGGGTACCCTCAGGGGGTATTCCGTCGGGCCAGCCACTGACGTCAAATTCACGCTGCTCCGGTGGTCGGTCCAGCGACGAAGGCGAGGTGTCACGGGTGGGTCACGGGCGTGCATGCTTACGCCCCTCTGTTGCCCCAGACGGAGTGGTGCGAGGAGTGCGCCAACCGTAGACCACCCCAATAAAAAAAAAAGCAATAACAATACTTTGTGCAATTCACAAAGTGTTGATCTAAATCTGGGTGTAATTTGTTAGCGTGAATTATATATTTGTAAAGTTCCCCGCAATACAAGAACTATTCACTCAGTGATGAGAAGCGTCTATAAAAAAAAGGAAAAAGTGATGTGCTTTATTTACACGGGTTTACTATTATTTTAAATGCTGTAAGATGTTTTACGGTCACGTAAATCACGGAATTATTGAAGGAAATATAAACAATATTCTTGGGAAAAGACAATCAATGGAAGTAATAAACATATTATCTTTATGATATAAACAAAACTCGCATGTACTTGATTACGAGTGTTAGTAGATTCCTTCAAATAAGCTGACATGCTGACAAACTGATAAACTACGAGGTGCCATCGTTCGTTTCACCATTTAAATCAAATCTATTCTCCTACATTTTTAGTAGCAACCTTGAAACTAATATTGAAAACAGACAGTAGAAATTCTCTAAAACATCCATATGTATATACAATCTATATCAATTTTGTGATACCAGTCGTCATCAAAGATAATTTTATAGAGTAATAATGACTTTTTAAAATAATATGTAGATAAGATTAATGTGTGTATATAAGTTGCCCCATTGTAGCTAATTGTTATTATTATTACAGTGCTAGGTTGTTAGAGTACTAAATATGAGTTTTAAAGGCAAAGTTGTAATTGTGACTGGCGCTAGCTCCGGAATTGGAGCAGCTACAGCAATTAAATTTGCAGAGGAAGGAGCTCAAGTCTGCTTAGTTGGAAGAAATCAAGAAAAATTAAATAATGTCGCCAAAAAATGTGAAAAATCCTTAATACTAATAGCTGATGTTAGTAAAGATGAAGACGCACAAAGAATTATTAATGATACTGTCAAACATTTCGGACAACTGGACGTGCTTGTAAATAATGCAGGTATTGGACACCCAGCGAGTATTTTACTTAAAAACGCAATGACTATATTCGACCAATTTGTAGCGACAAATCTACGAGCTCCCGTGCTTCTAACACATCTTGCAGTGCCTCATTTAATAAAAACTAAGGGTAATATCGTCAATATTTCAAGCATTGCGGCTGTCCGTGTAATTTCTAAATCTAGTTTCGCTTACACTACTTCAAAGGCTGGTTTAGATCATTTTACCAGGTCAGTCGCATTGGAACTTGCAGAAAGTGGTGTTCGTGTGAATACTGTAAATCCTGGTCCTGTATACTCAGATATAATTGAAAATTATGGTGCTAGTGCAGATCAAGCTCGAGATGCTTTTGAATATATGAAGTCATTCACCGCTCTCAATAGAGTATCTGAACCTGAAGAAGTAGCAGACGTCATTTTATTTTTAGCTAGCGATAAAGCTATATCTATTACTGGTTCGTCTTACTTCACAGATAATGGCGCAACACTGAAAGGCGGTGTAATGTAAAACATATTTTACATGCCTAAAATAATTTAAAATAAAAGATTAAAATTTACCAAGCTTTTATATTTACTCAATTTCCATCATGTGGACGGTGAAAAGCTGGACAATGACGATGATTTTAAATACTGTAAGAAGAAGAATTTGATAGTATTTTCTAGAAATTGCTACTACATCAATTTGCATAACCTTATAAATTTCTTTATAAAATCCGATTACGAAATGAAAAATGATGTCGCAAGCGGGATTCGAACCCGCGCCTATTGGGATTCCGGCTCAATCGTGCTGCCACTACATAAATTATAATTTTCATTAACCTTTTCTTATAAATTTCATTAACCTAATAAATTTCATAATTATTTTTTTAATTGATGTGTAATGTAATGTAAAAGATAGTACTATCTTATTAATACTTTGTTATCAATATCATTTTAATTATTATTTAAATATATATATCAAGGTGAACAAATAGATCTTACTCGATTAAGCAATCTACGATCAACTCGTAAAATATATTTTCGTCCAGTATTACGCTATATCTGGCACTCTGTTCTCTCTGCCTAGGGTAGGCAAGGGATATGGCGTGATGATATGTATGTATTACGGTATATCAAATGCAAAGATATAGCGGTGCTGATAATGACCGATACGTGATTTTAAATGTTGGACTACAACGAAGTTGAAAGGTGTACAACTTATGATTATTTCTATTTGGACGCGTATTTATTATATACATTATGAAATAGCAAAAAAACAAACTAATATAACATTTATATCAATTAAAAAAAATTACGACACATAATTTAAGTATGTACTCGTATATATATGTTAATATCTTTACTAACGTAGGAATGTTAGATAAAGCATGAGTTTATTAGTGGTAGGACTACGCTGTTTGGGCGGGGTCCCTGACCGTCCGACTCAGCTCTTCTGTGGCGACCACAGAGGGCCATGGCGGTCCAGGCCATACGTGGGTACCGCACCGTGGCGACGGAGGCAGCTTGCCTGTTGGCCGGGACTCCCCCGTGGGACCTGGAAGCGGAAATGCTCGCCGATTTGTATCGGCGGGTATCGGGGGTGCGGGCGGGGGGCGGTGTGGTTTCATTGAGGGAGCACACCGCCTGGCGTGTCGACGCCCGCCAAGACGTCATTGCCCGTTGGGCAGTCCGGCTGGAGAGGCCTCGGTTCGGTGTGCGGACTGTGGAGGCCTTCCGGCCGGTGCTGATGCGGTGGTTGGAACGGCGGCACGGGATGCTCTCCTTCCGACTGGTGCACGTTTTGACGGGGCATGGATGCTTCGCCAAATACCTGCACACGGTCGTCAGGAGGGAGAGTACACCGTCCTGCCATCACTGCGACTGCGACGAGGATACGGCGCAGCATACGCTCGAGGCTTGTGCCGCTTGGGCAGAGCAGCGCCGTGAACTCATCGCAGTCATCGGTGCTGACCTGATGCTGCCGACCATCGCCAGGGCGATGCTCGACAGCGTCAGGAACTGGGACGCGGTCGCAGCCTTCTGCGAGGCAGTAGTCTCGCAGAAGGAGGCGGCGGAGCGCGTGCGCGAGGAGCGTCTCCTCGACGATGCGAGCCGTCGCCGGCGACTGGGGCGGCGTAGGCGCGATTACCTGCGCCTTATGCCGCCCTAGCCGAAGCCGCGGGTGACTGGACCGGGGAATTAGTCCGTCACCCGCCGAGAGGCTGACCGCGAGGAAAAGACCGACGTCCTCCCCGAGGGAGGGGATGTCGCTCAAGAAGAGGGTACCCCTCGGGGGGTATTCCGTCGGGCCGGCCACTGACGACAAGTTCACGCTGCTCCGGTGGCCGGTGCAACGACGAAGGCGAGGTTCACGGGTGGGTTATGGGTGAGCGTGCTTACGCCCCTCTGTCGCCCCGGACAGAGTGGTGCGAGGAGCGAGACGACCGTAGCCCACCCCAAAAAAAAAAAAAAAAAAAAGGACTACGCTGTTGACAGTTCTCTGTCTACAGCCGCGGGCCGGTCCGTCCGGGGCTCCACCACCATCCACCACATGCTCACAGAAGATCGACGTCTGAGTAATGGCAATGTGCTATTGCGCTTCTTTCGGTGAGTGAGGGAGCCGTAAGCCCAACTGGGTGGGTTTGAGGATTTTAATGATAGGCAACGGCCTAGCTATACCCTTGGTATTGCAAAGGTCCATAGGCGGCATAAAAAACAGAAAATAAAGGTTGTCCCGTTTCAGGTAATTTATAATCTACTAACATTTTTGCAATAAATTGTTAACAACCCTGAAACAATTTGACTAATGAGAGTCAAAAATTAGTAAAAATGGAGCGTGCTACGATACAACAATGCATTTTCATTATTGAACAATATTTCTTTTCTGATGATGAGGCTGATCAAGTAGTAACTATTAATGGTGCTCGACATGATAGCACAGTTGTTTCTGTTGAAATTGAATACTATTAATGTGGCCAATATGTGATTTCAACAAGACGGTGACTTATGCCATACAACCAGTGAAACAATCCAATTACTGGATGAGTCGTTTTCTGATTGTGTCTCTCTTTTCGTTGATTAGAATTGGCTCCTTAGATTGTGCAATTTAATACCATTAGATTTTGTCTTCTATGGTTATTTTAAAATCAAAGGTTCAAGAAGCTCATAACCAATTATCAACCCTCTTGTAATGAAACATGAACGTTGCATTAGTGAAATGAATTCAGCCATAATTATGCAGAAAGATAATGAAAATTACGACAAGAGAGTGCGTATGTGCCAACAAAGCCGTAGAGGTTATTTACCTGTTGTTGTATTTCATAAATAGCCCTATCCAATATGAGTCAATAAAAAATAACAATCTAGAAACTCTAAACTGTTTTTTTTTCTATTTAATTCAAATCTTGCTTTAATTTTGGAACATCATATATATAAAGTATTCGCTTATATAAGTCGCTTATATTAACAACATACCACTATTAAAGTATTTAAAATACTACGAACATGAGTTTTGTAGGTAAAGTTATTATTGTGACAGGTGCTAGCTCAGGAATAGGTGCAGCTATAGCAATTAAATTTGCAAAAGAAGGGGGTCAAATCTGTATTGTTGGAAGGAATCAGAATAAATTAAATGAAGTTGCCAAAAAATGTGGTAAACCCCTTGTGTTAATAGCTGATGTCAGTAAAGATGAAGATGCTAAAAGAATCATCGGTGAGACTATTAAGCATTTTGGACAACTTGATGTGCTCGTAAATAATGCAGGTATTGGAAATCATACGAATATTTTACTTGAAGACGCTATGAACATCTTTGATCTAGTGATAGCAACAAATCTACGTGCCCCTGTGATCCTAACACACCTTGCAACGCCTTATTTGATAAAGACAAAGGGCAACATCGTTAATATCTCAAGCATTGCAGCTGCTCGTGTATATTCGGCAGCAAATTTTGCTTATAATACTTCAAAGGCTGGTTTAGATCATTTTACCAGATCAGTCGCACTGGAACTCGCAGAAAATGGTGTTCGTGTGAATACAGTAAATCCTGGTCCTGTGTACACAGATATAATTGAAAATACTGGCGTCGGTGCAGAACGAGTTGAAGCGGTGTTTGATCATATGAAGAAATCGACAGCTCTTAACAGAGTTTCTGAACCTGAAGAAGTTGCGGACGTCGTTCTTTTTATAGCCAGCGATAAAGCTAAAGCCATTACTGGTTCATCTTTCTTCACTGATAATGGCGTTATGCTAAAATGAATTTAAATTATATTATATTAATTTTATCCAGCATCTTGCTTGATTCGGATATTTGGATTAAGATACCATTAAAATAATTGCAAATTAAAAAAAGTTTTTACTATATAAAATAAATATAATAAAAATAAATTTGAATAAATATAGTTCATTTTTGTTATCTTTTACGTAAAGATTTTTATTTTTTACATAAAGATTTACACCAAAATTAAATTAAATTTCTATCTTATGTTATTTAACTTAGTTAAATAGAAATAGTTAAATAAAAATAATACAAGATACGGTTACAAAATTTCTATATCCATATGGACTTATATATATTTTTTTTTTATTATTATATAACAATTATAAATGTATATTTTCTGATTGCACGTAAATATAAGACTGATTATTTGCACTTTTTTACTGTAAATATACAAAATTGACTTATTCACAATGTATCATATTAATTTCAATGTATTATGTATATAAAGGACCTTATTGATTGTATACGTTTGACGATATCTATATTTGACTTGTATATACCACATTTACTAATAAAAAGATTATTCAGATTATTATTCAGATTTAACCAAAATCTATTTTTATACATAGGAAAGTATGTTATTGCCAGCTTGCCTATCAAAACATGACAGTCAATATTTTTAATTAAAATAAAACTATTTGATATTTTCGGATACAATAATCATTCACTTATTTCAAAGTAAATTATAAACAACGTCACAGCAATACACATATGTAAAGATTTTGAATAGAATAGTTTGCCGCAGCGGACTTCGCCGCAACGTCTTCGAAGCTTGATACAAACAGGTGATATTTTATTATAATAGATACATTC
Organism: Lymantria monacha; assembly: GCA_905163515.2. NCBI lineage: Eukaryota > Metazoa > Arthropoda > Insecta > Lepidoptera > Erebidae > Lymantria > Lymantria monacha. The sequence goes on from LR991092.1 coordinate 25,663,605, forward strand.
ATATTCAATATTTATATATTAAATTATAGGTGTTTTTTTTCTATATCATTAATAATTTACGGAATTGATTTATGGAAACAAAGGAAAATTAACAATTAAATATTTCTAATTTCTGTTTTTATTCCGTATGGTGACTGAATAAGAATACAATTCACCACCCCTATCTTATCGTGATCGTAAGGGACGACTGGACGGGATACAAAACGCATATAACATCTATGCAATAAATGGAAAACTCGAAACAAAACCAACCAACACGGCAGCCCAACAGTAGGATATGTAGGATATGTACGAGTATGAGCTGAGATGATGATGATGATGAATTTCTTTTTTTAATGACAATGTCAAGTGATTCAGATTAATGTTGATATTAAATACCATATCATTTTATTTTTTGATGATAGTGAGTAATTTCCGTGCGGTAACGAAGTTAGAATATAATTCACCACCCCTTTCTTGGATGTGGATGTCATAAAAACCAGTAAAGGATGTGTAAATAATATCCATATAAGAGAAAGGAAAGCTCGAGGTAAAGCCCTATACCAACTTGTCTAACCAACGTGGTATAGTAAGTCAATCTCCTCATATTGTAATGTAGAGTGAAGTAGGTCCGAGTCCAACAATGGGTCATAGATTTATATATAACTTCGGGGTGCAAATCATTATATTATATTGGCAAACTAAATTTACAAACTAATACTCATGGATTCGAACGTTTCTTTCCACAAAAAAAAAATTTACTCAGTAAGCATTATTTAAAAGATGACGCACAAAGTAGCAAAAAAAAAAATTTTAGCTGGATCTACTATCACATGTATAATTATTTATAGAAATCATCAAATAGTTATATTATTTTACTTATATATGCGCAGTAAAAAATTTGCTGTTTGGAGCGGCTACGTATACTACCAACCTTTACTTTGCTCGTGAATGTAACAAAAAAAAATGTACTAAGAGCTTTATACCAACCTGGGCCACCTGCACCTGATGCGGTATGGTCAACAATTACATTGCCAAGGAGGGTTGACGTCAGGCAGGCGACCGATCATAAAACTATTGCAAATAACTTTTGCAATATATACGAGTATATATTGTATCGACCCCAAATAATTAGGATAAGAGCAGGAGAACGATGATGATAATATACGCGTTAAAAAAAATGATCATTAAGTTATGCATATTTTTACTTCTAGATAAGAACAAAATTCCATTATTAAGAGGAAGCCTAAGCTTTTATGGATTTTGGGTGTGACCACTCCATAGCCCGCAGCCAAAAAAAAACTTTTTTAGATTTTAAGCTATCATTTTTTTTATTAATATTAGGTCCCTTACATATGAAATTAGCGTTTTGCCGTACTGACCATTTTGATCTGAAATAACTCCTCTTTGGTTAAGAATTCCAAATTCAAATTTATAAATTCCACTAGCTAGTATATTTGAGTTTTGAAAACAGTCATTCATTTGTTTTTCCCTCGTTGTTTTTTTTCTTTGGTGTCGCTTATTACCGCACAATGGAAAACATGAAATATCCGTATATTTACGAGTACGAGTTCTACCGTGGCATCAGTGCTACAGAAACAGCTCGAAGGATTAATAATGTGTACGGCGCTGGTGTCGCAAAAGAAAGCATGGTACGATTTTCGTTTCAATGTTTTCGTTCTGGAAATTTCGACCTTCAGAAACAACCCCGTGGATGGCCGGACACCAAAGTGGAAAATGAAGAATTAAGAGCTGTTGTGAAAGCGGATCCATCATAAAGCACTTCAGAGATAGCTGCAGGCTTCGGGGTAAATGACAAAACTGTATTAATTCACTTGAAGCAAATCGGGCAAGTAAAAAACTTGAACGATAGGTACCTCATGAATTGAGTGAATCGAACTTGCAAACACGCGTCGAATGCTTGTGTTACTTTGCTCAACCGACACAATCATCATCATCATCATCACAGCCCATAAATGTCGCACTGTTGGGCTCGGGCATCTTCCGTAATGGGAGGGAAATTAACCTACTATACCGCGCTGGTCAGACGTGTTGATATAGGGTTTTGTTTCGAGTTTTCCTTCTCTCACATAGATGTTATATGCATTTTATATCCCTTAGTCGTCTCGTACGATCACCCACGGGTAAGATATGGTGTGGTGAATAGTATTCTGATTCCGTCACCACACGGAATCAGAATAAGAAACCGACACAATAATGAAGGGATTTTAAATCGAATCATTACTTGTGATAAAAAGTGGATACTGTATGATAATCGGAAGCGCTCGTCGCAATGGCTGATCCTTGGAGACCCAGTCAAAACCTGCCCTAAACGAAAATTGACCCAGAAAAAGTTACTTCTGAGTGTTTGGTGGACTAGCACTGGTGTTGTTCCCTACAGCTTTTTAAAATCTGGCCAAACGATTACAGCAGATATCTATTGCTAGCAACTGCAAACCATGAAGGAAGAACTAGCTGCTAAACATCCGAGATTGGTCAATCGCTCTAGGCCACTGCTGCTTCACGACAACGCAAGACCACACACTTCACAACAGACAACCACACAGCATAATTGGAATATCTGCGACATCCACCGTACTCCCCGGACCTTGCTCCAATAGATTACCATTTTTTCCGGCATTTAGACAACTTCTTATAAGGAAAAAAATCAACTCCGATGCGGCAGTCCAAACCGCCTTCGAAGAGTTTATTGATTCTCCCCCTATGGTTTTTTTAGTAAAGGGATCAATGAACTAACTATAAGATGGCAAAAGTGCGTAGATAACAACGGTGCTACTAACGGTGTACTTTGATTAAATAAATATATTTTACAAAAAAAAATTGACTTTATATTTCTCCCGTACAAAACGCCAATTTCATATGTAAGGACCTAATATTATATCTGTCAAGTGTATACTGTAAATACGATTTGGTTAATGAATTATATAATTTTAATTACGAAGGCATTGAATGGTAATTTTATAAATATTATATAAACTTGACGACTTGGATAAAATTTTATATATCATGAACATCTCAGCTCATATAATCCCACTGCTGGATACGAGCCTTCTCCACAATGGGAAAAAAATTGACGTGTTATAAGATCTACAGTCAAACGTCTTGGTATAGGTTTTATTTCGAGTTTTCTATGCTAGTCTGGTCAATTTAGATATTCGAAGCTACATAAATTCCCAACAAGCTGAAAATCAGTAATATTGTTTAAAATATGATTAAAAATAAAATTCGAAAAGAATATGACCAACTTCCAATCCTCGTCTGGCTGAGGCTAGGGTGTAGCTGATAAACAAGCCACTCTTGAACTTGGTAATATACCCGAAAAAGTTGTTGATGAACAGCAACTGAGTTGTTAATATCAAAATCTACCTTTTCGAAACAATCGTAAATGGCAGACTTCTGTGACAGATGTTGTCTCAAGGTTAAAATGGCGTATAAATTAAGGGACTGGGTTTCATTTTACCTGATATTCTTATAGTTATAACTTATGTATATTTTATATTATAGGTGTAAGTTACAATGACCGATAGAAACATATTTTAACATATATTACAACTGTAGAGATGTACTCGTATATACGTGGCGTCCTGATGCATATTATGACGACTACAATTTTTTAAATAAATATAGCTCAAAAATGGTGGCTTGTAGGAAAAAAGTATTGATACATTTTTGTAGATAATTTTATGATCTACAATTTTTGTCTAAAGTATTTTATGATAAAACTTACCGTTTTGCTGCAAATCGCGAAAAACTCATTTTTTTTACCTTTGACCATAAATATTCTTTTTTCCATACAGTGGAAACATGGGGAACATTCAAATTTTATTTTTAATCATATTTTAAACAATCTTACTGATAAATACCAGATTACGAAACGAAAAAGGATATCACAAGCGGGGTTCGAACCCGCACCTATTGGGCCGGATGCCCAATAGGTGCGGGTTCGAACCCCGCTTGTGATATCCTTTTTCGTTTTGTAATCGGGTATTTATAAATAATTAAGCATATTAAATGCTAAAAATTTCAGTAATTTGAATAACAAGGTTGTGTCATCGTTTAATACAATTCTAACTGTAAAGTTTGAACTATTAAGCCTATACAATGTGTAAACATTGTCCGGTAGATGGCATACTCACCTTGAAGACGTAAGATATGATATGAAGCGCAATTTGCATGTCCTACAATAGTTCACGATGGTGAAAGTGGCAGCACGATTGGGCCGGATTCCCAATAGGTGCGGGTTGGAACCCCACTTGTGACATCATTTTTCGTTTCGTAATCGGGTATTTATAAATAATTAAGCATATTAAATGCTAAAAATTTCAGTAATTTGAATCTTACTGATTTTCAGCTTGTTGGGAATTTATGTAGCTTTACTCTTATTTTTTGGTCTAATTTGACCGGAATAATCCCTTGCATCCATCCATCCATCAGCCTGTAAACGAGGCCTCCCCACGAGAATGCCATCTATAACGGTCCTGTGCCACCTGCATCCAGTGGTTTCCTGCGACCTTGATGAGGTCATCAGTCCACCGAGTGGGGGGTCGTCCTCCCTTGCATAGATGTTATATACATAATATATCCTTTAATCGTTTTTTAAAACGCACATAGTTACGAGCTAAGATGGTGTATTAAAGTGCAGTTTTATAAATATTTAAATATTCATATCATAATTTTAATAAGATTTTGCATAGCTCATATACCTACCTAAATAAAGTTTAAGACATATTAAATACCTTTTAAATATAGAAGCATATATGTACACTTAGAGTATCAAATCAAACCGTATATGTCAAGGTTAAGTTATATAACGGTAAGACTATGCCGAGTCATAGTGATAATAAAATTTTAAACGATAAAAACGCGTCTTACTAAAATTGCAATGTCATCTATGAATGTAAAAAAAATAAATACACTGCTTTAATTCTTTGTCTGCAATTTTAAGTGTCTTTAAACATTACTGTTTATAATTAAATTACTGAATATAATAAAATTTATATGAGTATTTCTGCGATGTTCATATGGGGACCAAATATTCACACAGCTTATCTGGAATGATATATGCTTGGAAACTTAGTAAAATATATAAAAAGTATGCTATTCAAAATGAGATCATTAAAATCTCGGTCAAAAACTTCCAAGCCCGAGTGACTATGAAGGTGACTATATACATATTTTATATACACCCATTTCATAACATATATATTATTAGAATGTATTTGCGACATAACAAAAAAAAATGTGTTTAAAAAACGTTTCCCTTATGAATGCCTCCTTTTATGACAATTTATTTAATCAGTAATCGAAATAAGTAGACATTAATATTTTTCTTAGCATGTCTAGAGTAGGGCGTCCAAACAATAAAGTTCTCTTAATTTTAAGTTATTATTGAAGAATAATATCTCATAACCCGCCTAAAGAGGCACGCGCAATGGAAAGAAACTATTGGCGTTATAATTTGTGTTACGTAAGTAGGCTGTACCATTGTGTTATAATAATAACTAGCTTCTGCCCGCGGCTTCGCCCGCGTAAAAGGTTACTTTCCTAAAATTTTTGATCCCCTATTTTTATTTTTGACCGTCGGTAATACAGTGCAACGGCATTACAATACTCAGGGTTGGAACTTCATTACTGGAATCCTAGATGGCGTTGAAGAAGCTAGATTTTGAGATTTTTTGACAAACAATTTTTTTTATTTTTCATATAAAAAATTTGATTTTTTTTTAATAAAAAGTATCCTATGTTACTTTTAATACCTCCAAGAATATGTGTACAATGTTTCATGATGATCCGTTGAGTAGTTTTAGCGTGAAAGCGTAACAAACAAACTTACATTCACATTTATATATTAGTAGGGATTAGTAGGGATGTTCCGTTACACGAAAAATGAATGAGTGTGAGTATATACTAGCAAAATTTTTCAACACGAAAATTTTATTTTTCTATTTCCTTTTTGTTTAATTCTATTTTCAAAATTTACTATTTTTCAATCATTAGGATATACAGCAATAAATTTTCAAACAATTCATTTTACTTTTTCTTTATAGCCCTATGGGTTGTTAGCGTTATTACTAAAACAATATCCTAATTACTATGCGTAAGATGTTATTTAGAATTTGCTTTCTATAGCAATAGATGATCTCAGTTTATTTAAGAGCGCCTATTAATAAACGTAATATAAAAACAGAATTTCTGTGTACCTATTTAACATGTTTTTTTTTTAATTTGTATTTCTAATCGTATTGAGGTTCGAGTTATAACAAAACGAATTTCCGCTAAACATCGTTTTGTTACTCAGCAAACTACCATTCGGCATGTACTACAACTTAAATGTATAATCTAAACATACAGATATGCCAAAATGTAACCACCAACTACCTTCCTGACGTCGTATTTTCTGAGGAATATAATTGGCGACTCCTTTTTTTTTTTTTTTTTTTTTGGGGGGTGGGCCACGGTCGGCGCACTCCTCGCACCACTCCGTCCGGGGCGACAGAGGGGCGCAAGCGCGCACACCCGTAACCCACCCGTGACGTCGCCTTCGTCGTTGGGCCGACCACCGGAGCAGAGTGACTTGACGTCAGTGGTCGGCCCGACGGAATACCCCTGAGGAGTACCCTCTCCTCGACCGACATCCCCCCCTCGGGTAGGATGTCGGTCTTTCCTCACGCGGTCGGCCTCTCGGCGGGTGACGGACTAATTCCCCGATCCAGTCACCCGCGGCCTTGGCTAGGGCGGCATCAGGCGCAGGTAATCGCGCCTGCGCCGCCCCAGTCGCCGGCGGCGGCTCGCGCCGTCGAGGAGACGCTCCTCGCGCACGCGCTCCGCCGCCTCCTTCCGCGAGACTACTGCCTCGCAGAAGGTTGCGACCGCGTCCCAGTTCCTGACGCTGTCGAGCATCGCCCTGGCGATGGTCGGCAGCGTCAGGTCGGCACCGATGATTGCGACGAGTTCACGACGCTGCTCTGCCCAAGCGGCACAAACCTCGAGCGTATGCTGCGCCGTGTCTTCGTCGCAATCGCAGTGGTGGCAGGACGGTGTACTCTCCCTCCTGACGACCTTGTGCAGGTATTTGGCGAAGCATCCATGCCCCGTCAAAACCTGCACCAGTCGGAAGGAGAGCACCCCGTGCCGCCGTTCCAACCACTGCATCAGCACCGGCCGGAAGGCCTCTACGGTCCGCACACCGAACCGAGGCCTCTCCAGCCGGACTGCCCAACGGGCAATGACATCTAGGCGGGCGTCAACGCGCCAGGCGGTGAGTTCCCTCAAAGAGGCCACACCGCCCTCCGCGCGCACCCCCGACACCCGCCGATACAAATCGGCGAGCATTTCCGCCTCCAGGTCCCACGGGGGACTCCCGGCCAACAGGCACGCTGCCTCCGTCGCCACCGTGCGGTACCCGCGTACAGCCCTGACCGCCATGGCCCTCTGTGGTCGCCACAGAAGAGCCCTGAGTCGGACGGTCAGGGACCCCGCCCACACCGGTGCGCCGTACAGGGCCATCGACCGGACGACCCCCGTGTACAGCTGTCGGCACGTAGCGCTCGGTCCGCCCACATTCGGCATTAGCCATGAAAGGGCGGACGCCGCGCCGACGAGCCGCGGAGCGAGCCTGCGGAAATGCTCCCGAAACCACCAATGCCCGTCGAGCACCAGGCCCAAATACCTCATATGGGCCCGGATGCTGATGTCAACCGAATTGACGGTGATCGAAACGCCGATGGGAGGGCCCATGCGGGGCCCATGGAACAAGAGGGCCTCTGTCTTGTCCAGGGCCACCCTCAACCCCAGCGCCTCGATCCGCCTGACGATCTCTTCGGTGCCGAGAGTCGCCAGGCCTGCCGCCTCCTCCAGCGTCCTACCGCGGGCTGTGACGAGCGTGTCGTCGGCGTAACAGATCACGCCCAGCCCGGGTAGGAGGCTCCCTCTCAACGCCCAGTCGTAGCCGATGTTCCACAGGGTGGGTCCAAGGACCGACCCCTGTGGGACACCGCACGTCATGGGCGTTCGCACAACGTCCCCTACTCGGTTGGTGTAGAGGACGCTGCGCCCCTCCAAATAGTCTGCCACTAGCCGCCTCAGGTAAACTGGCACTCCGTGGTATCGGAGCGCCTCCCTGATGCAGCTAAATGGCAGACTATTAAATGCGTTGGCGATGTCCAGGGACACCACCAACAGCACTCCTCCGCCGGCGACGGCCTCAGTCGCCACGGCCCTCAGGCGCAGCAGAGCCGCGATCGTCGAACGACCCCTCCTGAACCCAAACTGGGCGTCCGACAGATCGGGCCCCGTGCCAACGAGGTGCCGCTCGATGCGGGCAGCCAGCACCCTCTCCAATAGCTTGCCCGCATCGTCGAGCAGCACGATAGGCCTGTAGGCCGAGGCCAACTCTGGAGACCGTCCCGGCTTCGGCAGGAGCACCAGCCTCCCCTCCTTCCAGCACCCAGGGAACCGCCCGGACGCTAAACACGCGTCGAACAACCCCCTGAGGCGGGGACACAGGTGGTCGAGGACCAGGGCCAGCACGCGGTTGGGAACACCGTCGGGCCCGGGGGCGGTGGATTTGCCGCGCATGCGCGCCACCGCCATCCCCATCTCGGTTGCCGTGATGGGCGGAACACTGTCATCGTCGGCCTCCCGGTCAGTGTCTGGCGAAGCCATGACCGGGGGCGTGTGCTCCGCCCGTCGCGGGAACAGGTCCTCGACGACCCTGGTGAGGAGGCCGGGCTGGAGGGTCTCGGTGAGGGGGGGGCCCCGCGCGCGGAGCTTACTCAGCGCCGCGTGATAGGGGCGACCCCAGGGGTCTCGATCGAGACCGTCCAGCATCTCCTGCCGACTGACGTCCTTGGCGGTACGGACGGCCAGCCTGAAGGCCGACCGCGCATTGCGGTAGCCCTCATAAAGCCGGCCCTCCCGCTCCTCATCACGATGGTGCCGCCGGCTGCGGGTGTAAGCCCTCCGGGCGCATATACATGCGGCCCGAAGATCCGCCAGCTCCCGGGACCACCAGTGGACAGCCCTTTTCGGGGGCAGACACCGTACACGGGGCATGGCCGCATCGCAGATCTGCGTCAACGCATTGCGGATGCGGCCAGCCTCGGCGTCCACCCCGTCCAACTGGTGGGCAGAGGACAGCCATGAGTGGACGATGGCTGCCTCCGCCAGCAGGTCCCGGTCCAAACGACCCACAGCCCATCGCGGGAACGCGGGACGTCCGTCCGCCTGATGACCCCTGCCGGGCGTCGGGAGGGTCCGGGAGACCTCCATCCGGATATACCGGTGGTCCGATAGGGTCTCAACCTCCTCCGCGACGCACCAGCTCCTCACGCGTGCGACGACAATGGGGCTAGCGAACGACAAGTCCACTATCGACCCGCCCCGCTGCCGCACGCACGTATGCACCGAGCCCCTGTTCAACAAACAGAGGCCCAGTGCCGCCGCCCACTCCTCGACCGCCCGTCCTCGGTCGTCCGTCCTGGGGGACCCCCACGCCATGGACTTGGCGTTAAAGTCCCCCAGAACGAAGACTTGGCGCGGTGCCAGTCGCCGTAACGAGGCCCCTAAGATGGTGAGGGAGACCCCAAAATCAGTCACGCTCCTGTTAGGGGAGAGATAGACTCCGAAAAGCGTAATCTCTCCCCAGTCCGCCGCGACGTATCCGACGCCCCTATCCCTAAGGGTCAGGGACGACGAAGGCCACGACGTGGAGGCGACGATTGCCACAGTGCCGTCGGTGCTACCCAGCCAGTTAGGTCGGTCGGGCACCACGTACGGCTCTGCGGCTACGGCTACTGCTATCAACCACTCCGCCATGGCTTGCAGGAATACGTCCTGCGCACCGGCGGAGTGGTTGAGATTGGCTTGGAGGAGACGGATGGCTTCGTGGTCCATTAACGGGCCGTATCCATCGTCTCCTCCTCCGCGCTAACGGGCGATCGGGTCGCGATCGGAGCGGGAGCGGGCCCGGTCGATGAGCCGCCCCGCCCCTTTGGGGCCGATGCCGGGGGTCTGCAGTCCCCAGAGCCCATGCGGTGCTTGGCAGGCCTATTGCCCGCCGCACACGCGGGGCAGTGGGGCACCGCAGAGCACGATGCTGCCTGGTGCCCAGCCTGACCGCAGCGGAAGCATAGCCCGCTGCAGTCAAAGCAGTTGCGACACGTCGGTCGGGTATGCCCGACCGCCATGCATTTGTAACACCTCGCGGGCCGGGGCTCCAGCACAGTTACCCGCGCCGAACTCCAGCCCACGAGGAGCCTGCCTGAGTCGGCCAATTTCTTGACCGACTCCACCGGGCACTGCACCCAGACAGCACCGACGCCGCCCGGACCAGGACGGATGGTGCCAATCCGGACGGTGTCCGAGGCACATCCGGTACGCACCATAATGGCCTCCCGGACGTCCTCCACCGTCACGGAATCGTCCAGACCCGTGAGGCGCATCTCTGCGCACTTGACGGGCCTGGCGATTCGGACTCCATCCTCCGGCCCGAACAGCCCCCTCAGCTTCGAGGCCACACTATCAGCCGCCTTGGCGCCCTCGGCCCCAGGGAACTCGAGAATTCGAGCCCCTGTCCGGGCCTTGCGGGTCCTCGCCTCGACGCCCCCGATGTCGGAGACGTCCAGCTCCCGCCGGGCGCGTCTTAGGACAGCCTCATAGTTGAGGCCCCTCTCGGCCGCCTCAGGCAGCACGGTGATAATGACCGCAGCTGTCTTCGGCGACTTGAGGCCCCTGCGCGACCTCTTTCCCCCTTTGTCGGCTCCCGCCTGTGGAGCAGCAGCCACAGCGGCACTCTTGGCTGCCGCTCTCCGTTTCTGACCGCGTTCCTTCCTGCTCCGCCCAGCCACCTGCCAGCCCTGTTCGAGCCTGGCAGCAGCGCTGGGCACAGCAGGCGCAGTCGCGGGTGCGCTGGCCGGAGCCTGCGGTGCAGCCGCTGGCGCCCGCCGCCGCCCGGCCTTGGCGGGAGCCGGCACCGTGCCGGCCTTCTTCTTGGCCCCCTTAGGCCCACCTACGGCAGCAGCATAGCTCACCACGCGGCCACCCTGACAGGGCAGCTGGGTGGGAGCTGACGCTTGCGGCCGCTTCGTCCTGTCTGTGGCGGGCGGCAGCCGGAGGGGTGGCTCGGGTGGAAGACGATCCGCCACGGCCTGGATGCGCGCATCCATCATCAACTCCAGATAATTGGCGACTCCTCAGTGCTGGTTGAAAATGGTCCGGGTTGGCTTAAGCCTCTAAAAGTCGTTTTATACGATACCCCGGTTTGGTTAGCTTTTCTTATGAGATAAAAATTTATTCTATTAAGGGCAATAGACAAAATTTTCAATCTATTGCAAACACGGATTATATTTCCACTTGACGATAAGATAGTCAACATACGCGTGTATAATATATATAAACTCATTTGCAAAAAAAACGGGCACCTAAGCAATGAACCATTTCAAATGTTAATATTTCTGTGTTTGATAATTATAGGTAGTTTTATCCACACAATTTGGTAAATTAATAAGAAAATAATCGTTTTCATCAGTATTTCATAAAATTTAGATACAATTTATGGGAAATAATGCTAAACCTCGCTAGTAGTGTATATTCGCTAGTAGTGCATATGCTCATGAAGTAAAAATAAAAAAGTTTTTTTGTTTGTTTTTCTTTAATAAAGTAAAAGCAGATAAATGTTTAGTATCGAGTGTGACCCCCTCTAGCTAAAATCACAGCTTGAATTCGTCTGGGCATGCTAGCGAGTATATCCCGGATACTTGCTTGCGGAATACGTTCCCACTCCGCAGTAATCACATTCTTCAGCTCTCTGATGGTCTGCGGAGCCGGGTGTACTGATCTCACACGCCGTTTCAGAACGTCCCAGACATGCTCTATGGGATTGAGGTCGGGACTTCGAGCTGGCCAATCCAAACGACGAATGCCGACCTCTTGCACATACGCATTAACATCGCGGGATCGGTGGGCGCGAGCATTGTCGTCCATAAAAATCGAGTCTTCACCTAGAGCGGCCAATGCGGGTTGTGCATGAGAAATTAGAACTTCCGTTATGTATCGATGCCCAGTCAGTGAGCCGTTTTCAATGAAGACTAACTCTGTACGATCCATTGAATTTATTCCTGCCGAAAACATAACAGAGCCCCCACCATAAGGTGTGATTTCTTCGAAACATGCCTCTGCAAAGCGTTCTCCTTGTCTTCTTAGCACTCGCCGACGTCGATCTTCACCGAACAGAGATATCCTGGCTTCATCAGAGAACAAAACCCTATTCCAATCGTCTTGAGTCCATGATTCACAATTTCTAGCGAACCTAAGCCTGTGAACTCTGTGCTCACGGAGTAATTTGGGGCCGCGGGCCGGGCGGTGACTGCGTATATTGGCAGCGAGAAGCCTCCTCCTGACCGTCCATAGACTAATATGCACATTTCTTACTTCTTGGAGGTTGTTCTTAAGATCCACATACGAAGATTTGCGATTTCTCAATGCGCGACTCACAAGAAAACGATCATCCCGTGGTTGGGTACATGGTTTTCTTCCAGAACCAGGCCTTCTCTCGACGGAACCAGTCTCCTGATATCGCTGCCAGGTCCTTTGGACTGTCGAGCGACTAACATTTAGCCTCCTAGCCACGAAACATTGGCTGCAAACCTCTTCAAGCAGCGCGATAATTTTGGTAGCTTTTACCACTTTATCTACCATTTTTGATACAGCCAAACAGCATTAAATAAAGCTTTGACAGTCAAGGATATGAAATTAATCGATAAAAATTGAATAAAAGTTATGAAAGTCGATGTTAACTTCTGGAACTTCGCGCCAAAAATGTAGGATAAAAAGGGGTTTTCTGTAAAAATGAACATCAAATGAAAAATTGAATTTAGAACGTACTTTTTTAAATACCACAGCATTTTTAAAACCGGCCAGTAACGTGTACAAACGATTGAAACCTTTTTGGTATTGTATCTTTTTAAATATGAATGAAAATCAAAACCGCCCGTTTTTTTTGCAAATGAGTGTATATATATATATATATATATATATATATATATATATATATATATATATATATATATAGTTGTTTATAACGATGTCATATCATTATAAAACTAATAAGAATAGAAGTAGGTAACATGAGTTTTCAAGGTAAAGTTATTATTGTGACCGGCGCTAGCTCCGGGATTGGTGCCGCTACAGCTATCAAATTTGCACAAGAAGGTGCTCAAGTCTGCTTGGTTGGAAGAAATCAGGATAAATTAAATAATGTAGCAAAAAAATGTGGGAGTCCCCTTGTATTAATAGCTGACGTCAGTAAAGATGAGGCTGCTCAAAGAATCATCAGTGAGACTGTCAAACATTTTGGACAATTGGATGTGCTAGTCAATAATGCTGGTATTGGCATTAAAGAAATTCCAAATTCAAAAAACTTTTTTTTACTAAACCCGATTAAGCATATTAAATGCTAAATTTCAGTAATTCAAAAACTTTTACAAATTAAAATAAATATAATAAAAATAAATTTGAATAAGTTCATTCAAGTTCATTCTTTTTTTTTTTTACATAAATATCTTAACTAAAATGAAAGTAAATTTCTCATCATCACCATCACAGCCCATAAATATCCCACTGTTGGGCTCGGGCCTCCTCTAGTAAATTTCTATGTTATCTTATTTAACTTAGTTAAAAAAAAAAATACGAGGTACGGTTACAAAATTGCTATATTCATATGGATTTAACCAAAATCTATTGTTCATACATAGTCGTTATATATATATAGATGGTGGTCTCTAAATGTCGGCCTTATAAAAAGGCTCAAAATCACTGAGCGTGCTATGGAGAGGGCTATTTTTGGTATTTCTTTGCGTGATAAAATCCGGAATACGGAATTCCGTAGAACGGATGTAATCGATATAGCCCGAAGAATTAACACGTTGAAGTGACAATGCGCAGACCAGATCGTTCGACGAACCGACAACCGCTGGGGAAGAAAAGTTCTAGAGTGGCGACCACGTACCGGACGACGCAGTGTAGGACGCCCCCCTACTAGGTGGACAGACAACCTGGTGAAGGTTACTGGACGTCGTTGGATGCAAGGGGCACAGGACCACACTCTGTGGCGTAACGTGAAGGTGGCCTACGTCCAGCAGTGGAAGGCGTTAGGCTGAAATGAATCTAGAAATTCAAAACTGTGTTTCCTATTTAATTCAAATCTTGCTTTGATTTTGGGACATTATATATATAAAGTATTCGCTTATATAAGTAGCTTATATTGACAACATACCACTATTAAAGTATTTAAAATAGTACGAGCATGAGTTTTGAAGGTAAAGTTGTTAATGTGACCGGTGCTAGCTCAGGAATAGGTGCAGCTATAGCAATTAAATTTGCACAAGAAGGGTGTCAAATCTGTATTGTTGGAAGAAATCAGAACAAATTAAATGAAGTTGCCAAAAAATGTGGTAAATCTCTCATGTTAATAGCTAATGTCAGTAAAGATGAAGATGCTAAAAGAATCATCAGTGAAACTATTAAGTAATTTCGACAACTTGATGTGCTCGTAAATAATGCAGGTATTGGAAATCATACGAATATTTTACTTGAAGACGCAATGAACATCTTTGACCGAGTGATAGCAACAAATCTACGTGCCCTTGTGATCCTAACACACCTTGCAGTGCCTTATTTGATATAGACAAAGGGTAACATCATTAATATCTCAAGCATTACAGCCGCTCGTGTATATTCGGCAGCTAATTTTGCTTATAATACTTCAAAGGCTGGTTTAGATCATTTTACCAGATCAGTAGCACTGGAACTTGCAGAAAATGGTGTTCGTGTGAATACAGTAAATCCTGGTTCTGTATACACAGACATAATTTAAAATACCGGTGTCAGTGCAGATCGAGCTGAAGCGGTGTTTGATCATATGAAGAAATCGACAGCTCCTAACAGAGTTTTTGAACCTGAAGAAGTTGCGGATGTCGTTCTTTTTATAGCCAGCGATAAAGCTAAAGCCATTACTGGTGCATCTTTCTTCACTGATAATGGTGTTATGATAAAATAAATTTAAATTATATTATATTAATTTTATTCAGCATCTTGCTTGATTCGGATATTTGTATTAAGAAACCATTAAAATAATTCCAAATTAAAAAAAAATCTTTTTATATAAAATAAATACAGTAAAAATAAATTTGAATAAATATACAAGTTAATTTTTGTTTTTTTTTTACATAGATATCTTAACTAAAATGAATTTAAATTTATATTTTATGTTATTTAACTTAGTTAAATAAAAATAATACGAGATACGGTTACAAAATTGCTATATTCATATGGATTTAACCATAAATTTTTCATACATAGGAAAGTATGTTTTTACTAGCTTGCCTATCAAAAATGACAATTATTATTTTTAATTAAAATAATACTATTTGATATTTTTGAAACAATAATCATTCACATATTTCAAAATAAATTATAAACCACATCACAATAATATATCTAAATATATTGCATAGATCAGTTTGCCGCAGCTGACTTCGCCGCAACGTCTTCGAGGCTTCATACAAACAGGTAATATTTTATTTTGTGATGATGATAATGAATTTCTGTTTTTAATGACAATGTCAAGTCACTCATATTAATGATGATATTAAATACCATATCAATTTATTTTTTAATGATTAGTGAGTAATTTCCGTGCGGTAACGGAGTTAGAATATAATTCACCATCCATTTACATATCCTTTAGTGGTTTTTACGACACCCACATAAACCACTAAAGGATATTTAAATAACATCCATATAAGAGAGGGGAAACCTCGAAGTAAAGCCCTATGCCAACACGTCTAACCAGCGTGGTATAGTAGGTCAATCTCCCCTATTGTAGAGTAGGCCCGCTCCGAATAATGGAACATAAATTTATATATAACTTCAAGGGGCAATTTTTTTATAATCTTCGGTGGAAAATAAGTTGATGTTTAGTCCAAAGCGCCTACTTATATAACATAAGCAATACGACAATAAATAAAAAAATAAAACCGATTAATCATCAATATTAATATGTTATGAGCTAAGGCCCTGTTAACATAAATAAATAACATTATATTTCCTTATGTAATGGCAAAAAAAGGTAACTAAATTTATAAACTAAAACTCAAGAAATCCATTGTTTCATTTTAGAAACAAAATCTTAATCAGTAAGAATTATTTGAAAGATGACGCATAAAGTCGTAACAAAAAAAAATATTTCTAGCTAGTGCTACTATCACAAATAATTATATTAGTTTACTTATAATATATATACGCGCTAAAATATTTGCTGCGTGGTAGCGGCTACAAATACTACCAAGCTTTACTTTGCTCATGGATGTCGACTAAGAGCTTTATACCGACCTGGTCCAACTCCACCTGATGCCGTATGGTCAATAATTACATTGCCAAGGTTGACGTCAGGCAGGCGACCGGTCATAAAACTATTGCCAATAACTTTTGCAATATATACGAGTATATATTTCGTCGACCCCAAGTAATTAGGATAAGAGCAGAAGAACGATGATGATGATATACGCAATAAAGAATGGTCATTAAGTTATGCATATTTTTACTTATAGGTAAGAACAACATTGCATTATTTATAGAGATCCCACTTTGTATATTTTTAACCCTAGAACCGTACCCATATTATAATTTTATTAACGGTACCCTGGGGTACACATGCACCCCGCAAAAAAAAAACGCCTTTACAAAAGAATAACAAACTTTTATTTCAAAAATTAACGTACATATGCTTTCTTACATTACTAAAGTCTTTTTTATCACAATTAGATAAACTAATTAGAAACGGTTAAACAATTTGAACATATTTTGCTTTGGTGCTCATTACAAATGAATGTTTTGCACGTAACACATTCTGTACGCGATTTCCGGTCCTTGGACCTTGGACAAAAGGAACACCTACCAGATTTTGAATTTGAAGGAGTTCCCACAGCTACTAGTCGTTTTGTTCCTAAAATATCTCCAATACTTACTTGCAGGGACGTTGGCTTCCAGGTTTTGATGAGATTAAAAGCGAGAGTCTTCAGATAACTGCGTCTATTATCTTGTTAATTAGTGGTCGTTGAAGAATGCAGCAATATCATAGAATTAATCCCAACAATATTTGAAGACACAAATACTCCAACGACGAGTTTTGCCAAATACGCTGTATGTAGGACAAAGCTGGTCAAATGTATCAACGCCTTCCTTTGTTTGATTATAATAACTAAAATTGTATCTAAGAAAGAAAATATCAATGTAAAACAAAAACAACAGCAACTTTTAGCATACACAAACCATCTGTGTAACAATTTTAAACTAATTCATGTTCAAAACAATGAAAAAATATGTTAAAATACTTACGTTGATAGTACCCTGGGGTACTGGTGCACCCCACAAGCATTTTACCACGTTTTGCCCTTAGCAGAAGCGCCGTCCGATAGAAGCATCCACGCTTCCCACCACCCCGCGTAAATACCCCGACGTTCGACACAAACAGTCAAAAAGAAAAATTTTTTTTTTTTTAAATCTTCGTCCGTTTTATAGGATAGGCTAAAGCTTGGGAGCCATACTGCCTCGTCTGTAGTCGTATTGGCATCTTCATTCTTCATAATAGTTACATTAATGGAAATCTTATGTTCACTTGTTTGTCTTCAGTAGAGTAGGTATATA
The DNA here is from genome assembly GCA_905163515.2 of Lymantria monacha. NCBI lineage: Eukaryota > Metazoa > Arthropoda > Insecta > Lepidoptera > Erebidae > Lymantria > Lymantria monacha. Next base: position 25,681,308 of record LR991092.1, read on the forward strand.
AATATACATTTTTTGATCAGTGAACATTCTTAATAATTTTACCGTTTCCAGTTTTTGGCTTCTTTGTCATGATAAGGTTCCCTTTTTTTTCCCCCCCTATTAAAGACCTGCCTTATATTTCAATACAAAGTAACAGCGCCTAGTAACATAAACGTAGTTTTATTTAGAGAAAATTGAATAAATATGTAGGTTGCATATTTTCCTGAAAGAGAATTGTTTATATATTTCTGAAAGAAAATTGTTTATAATTCGGTAATTGTATTAATAATAAATTTATATAAAGAAAGATATGTCACAGGATTCTTTAGTAAATTTAAAGTTGAACGCGGGATCAAATTTGATTGTTCATAAGTTTCAATGAGCTCATCCATTAGCACAAGGCGCTGGATGCCAAAGGATGGGCATTTAAATATTATATGATCCAATGTTTGAATCTCTTGATCGGAACAATAATTACACAAAGCTGTATCAACAATTTTCATACGGTTAAGATGAGAATTCAGTCTGACATGACCCAGACGTAGGCGATTGATTATAGAGTAAAATTTCCTAGAAACGAAATTAGTATTTTTCGAAAACCATGGTTGGCTATTGACTTTTACGTCTAATGTAGCAAACCAGCGACCTTTATTTTCAATTTGCGTGTAATTGTGCCAATGCTTTTTCCATTCATTGAAAAATCGTTGTTTTATTTTAGGCATAACATCTGTATAAGGTAGAGAGACATCAAAACATTTACTCTCGGGTATTAGACCAGGGTCGATAATTTATAAAACCAAAAAAAATAATAGTAGGATGAAACCCATTAGAAAAGGAGGGGAATATTATAAAAATAAAAGGAAAAATAATTTACGGGCGATCTGAGGTCGGGAAGGGGATGGGGGGGAGGTTTTAAGGGTAAAAAACGGTTTTTCTCGATTTCCGGCAAAACTAAAAGTCCTATCGAAAAAAGTCAAATGACAAAGTTGTAGGTAATAAAAAGATCTAAAACTTTTTTATTTACACTTTTTTCACATAACCTCAAAATTTATATGAAAAATTCAAAAAACCAAGTTTTTGGTTTTTTATTTTTATCTTTTACAAAAAAATTTTTTTTTTAACGAAATTTGGTGAAAACTTACCTTTTTATTTCCCAAATACGCTGTAATTTATTTGATTAAAAATATTTATTTTTTTACTTTATTTTGAATTAATATCGAAAAAGCACCCTAATTTTCAATCGAAAATTCACCCGTCAAAATACCAGCTTTTTTCAAAAAGTTGGTATGTTTTCTGTTCGTTGAAATCTCTACTTTCCGATGGTGAAAAAAAAAAATATGTTACTATAGTAAATCTTCTCAGAAAATGCAAAAAATGGAAAAATCTTGAATTCGAAAATCTGAAAAGACAAAATCGAATTAATAATGCCTTCACTATTTTATCATGAGTATACCCCCATGAAAAAAAAATATTAAAGAAATAAATGTCAAAATGTATAAAAAATATATTATAAATATATTAAAAATCTATAACAAATGTATAAATATATAAAAAATATGTATAGTAAATATATTTTTAATAACTAACTTTTGGGCGATTTTCATGTATATTTCATATATTTTAAATATGTTTTAGATACATTCAAAATATATATTAAAAGACATAAAAAACATAGCTTAAAATATAAAAAAAATATATTTTGAATATATCTGAAATATATTTGAAATGTATAAAATATATATGAAAATCGGCCAAAAGTTTGTTATTAAAAATATATTTACGATATATATTTTATATATTTTTATAGATTTTTAATATATTTTTATGTATTTTGAAATAATTTTTTTTCATGGGATTAACTAAAGGACAATGGGCAAAAATGTATGGCGCTTGTCCCATCGGCGGCCACATCTGTCCTATATATTTTTTAGTCGACAATTATGTATATATTAAGACTGCAAAAAATTATTTCGGCAACTTGTTTAGATAAAAAGTTATAAAGATTATTGATCATATAAAAAAATCGAATTAATTAAACCGAAAGTACGTAAATGATAAAACGTAATGCATGTCTAAGTATAAGATAATGATGGATTAAATAAAACTAAAGGTTAATTGGTTATTAAATACATCGATTTATTGACAGACACATATACAATGCTCGTATATAATGCTAGTATTCCTTTAAAAAAAGAAAATGATGGGATTCAATTGTCGTCTACAATAATATCGTTTAAAAAATGAGCTGGTAAACGGATATCTTCTTCTTGGTTTCTCGCCCACCCTAAATACCACACTACACACATAATGTGGGCACAGCAACCAAGAGTGCGCTTACCGCTTAGACAACTGCAATAGTAGTTTTCTATGGCTTCTCTGCCGCTTTTCTCTCTATCTACTATAATGTACGAATAATATATTTTTGACCTAGTATGTCTAGATTGTATTCGACATCTTAGCAGCCAAACATTTGTTGCTGTGATGCCGTACCTGCCTAGGCCTGTAACATCGGGGTCCCTATACGTTTCTATATTATAGAGACCTTGTCGCACATGCTCCGCATAATAGCTGCGGGCTAGCTTCACTTGGTATGTACCAAGTGCAAAAATGGTTAAATCGTCCTCAGTCAGCAAAGGAAAATCACTTATGTTAGGTTGGTTTCCTGTAATGCTATCGAAACTAGCCCCTTTTATAATAATTAAAAAAAAAAAATTCGAATTCGATATTTTTTTCGATTTTTTGTATTTTCTGAGAAGATTTACTATAGTAACATATATTTTTTTTTTCATCATCGGAAAGTAGAGATTTCAACGAACAGAAAACATACCAACTTTTTGAAAAAAGCTGGTATTTTGACGGGTGAATTTTCGATTGAAAATTAGAGTGCTTTTTCGATATTAATTCAAAATAAGGTGAAAATAATAAATATTTTTAATCAAATAAATTACAGCGTATTTGGGACATAAAAAGGTAAGTTTTCACCAAATTTCGTTAAAAAAAAATTTTTTTTTGTAAAAGATAAAAATAAAAAACCAAAAACTTGGTTTTTTGAATTTTTCACATAAATTTTGAGGTTATGTGAAAAAAGTGTAAATACAAAAGTTTTAGATCTTTTTATTATCTACAACTTTGCCATTCGACTTTTTTCGATAGAACTTTTAGTTTTGCCGGAAATCGAGAAAAACCGTTTTTTACCCTTAAAACCTCCCCCCTATCCTCTTCCCGACCTCAGATCGCCCGTAAATTATTTTTCCTTTTATTTTTATAATATTCCCCTCCTTTTCTAATGGGTTTCATCCTACTATTATTTTATTTCACTTTTTATTATTTTTAAAGGCTTCTACCCTGGTCTATATTACATTTAGATCCGAAAATTTAACTATAGTTTTGGCCAAAGTATCTGCCCTTTCATTTCCAACAACTCCAACATGGGACGGGACCCACAAAAAATCAACTCGAATTCCCGAATTAATAAGTTCAATCCATAGCTATTTTATAGCATTGACAAGGTAATTAGTATCAGCTTTAGTCTGGTTGTTTTCTATGTTTTTCAAAACACTCATGCTGTCACTAGCTACAACCCAATTTAAGAATCCCTGATTACGTTCCTTTATGTGTTTTAGAGCACAGACAATTGCTACTGCCTCCGCTGAAAAGATACTAAAGTTATTATTCAATTTATAACCTAGACATGTATTTAGATTCGGTTCAAATATTGCGAATGAGACTGAACTGGAATTCTTAGATCCATCGGTATAAATAAATTTATAGTCTTTCCATTGTGACATTTTTCTATAAACTTCTTCTTTGTTACGTAACTTGTGATCAATTATTATATTGATTGCAGGATATTTGCTAATATAAGGACCCTCAAAGCAGGGAAATGTATAACTAGTTTTATGAATGTTGAATGTCTGTAAATAATGTGAAAGTTGAGCAAAATTTTCAAGTGTGTAAAGTGATCTTGGGTTCACTGTACTATTGGATAGTTCTTTAAATAAATAGTTGTTACTACTGCTGTACAGTTTGAGAATAAATCTTTCTTTTAAATAGCCAAATCTGATGTTTAATGGAGGCAGATTACATTCAATTTGTAGTGCCCCGATGGGGCTTGTTAAAAGGGCACCAGTTATGAGGCGCATGCACTTATTTTGTATTTTGTTTAAACGTTCAGTAATTTTTTTATCATGAGCAAAACACATAAAACCATATTCAAAATGACTGCGTACTAAAGACTTGTAAAGCATTAAGAGTATTTTAGGATCTGCACCCCAATATGTAGCTGTTAAACATTTTAGGATATTAGTCGCTTTATTGGCTCTTTCTATAATTCTGTCTATATAAGCTTTCCATGAAAGATTATGGGTGAATGTTACACCAAGAAATTTTATATCTAATGAAATTGGCAGACATTTGCCATCATAGAGAATATCTGGGACCTGTGTTGTACTTTTTTACCAAAAATTAAGACCTTTGACTTGGAGGGGTTAACTTCGAGATTGAGATAATTAAAATATTGATGTAGTTTTCTTAATGCCCTTGTGATATTTTCAGAGACCTCTATCAAGTCAGTACCAGAAGCATACACTACTAGATCGTCTGCAAACTGTAAATTTTTAATATTTGGACCTAAAATTAAATTCAAGCGACGAATATACAAAATAAACAATAATGGAGAGAGTATTCCTCCTTGGCACACGCCTATGGAAGAAAATCTAGGACCATAAAGATGATTATTGTACTTAACAAATAGTTGCCTGTTTAATAAAAACCTATGTAGCCACAATATAATTTTGACAGGAATACCTAATGATAGCAATTCATTATCAAGAACACTAAAATTTACATTGTTAAATGCTGCCGAAACATCAAAGAACACTGACAAGAGAACTCGAGACTTTGATAAATTGCTTTGAACATCATGATGAAAATGACAAATACTCTCACGTGAGGAACGACCCTTCCGAAAACCAAATTGATTATTGGATAATAAGCAGTGTTTCTCCACATAAAATTCCAGGCGCTGCTTTAAAAGTTGTTCAAAGATCTTGCCAACACAAGAGGTGAGTGTTATTGGTCGATAAGAATCTGGATGTAAGTTTTGTTTATTAGGTTTTAAAATTGGTATTAAACAGTCAGTTTTCCAGTCTTCAGGTATCACGTTATCCTGCCAGAGACGATTTAGTATTTTTAAAAAAAGAATCAGGCTGCTTTCATGGATTTTTTTAAACATTATATAGGGCAAACCATCGAGTCCGAAGGCAGTATCTCTTCTAGAATATAAGGCTGAATTTAATTCTTGTAAGGTAAAGGGTTCTAGAAAGAAACTGTTATTAGAATTTATATTATTGGCAAATGAGTGATTGTCTTCTTGTGCAAAATCAGGGGTATATTTTTGCAGAAAGTCTAGAACCCAACTGTCATCATTAAAATGATTAGATGTGTATGTTTTATTGAATTTGCGCATGTGTTTCCAAATTACAGCATGTGGTGTACAACGGTTAAAAGAACTACATAGTTTGACCCAACTATTTTTTCTTTCTGTTTTTATGGTATTTTTTTTTAATGCTCGTAGTCTTTTGAACTCTAAGTAATTTCCTTCTGTGGGGTTATGCTTAAATTTTAAGTAAGCCTGTTTGGCATTTAAAACTGATACACTACATTTTTGGTTCCACCATACTAGGAAGGGTCTTTTACTCTGTGTTCTATTATTAGGACAATAATTACCATTGCCTTGTATATTTGCAGAGGGACGAGAGCCAATAGTGGACAAATGCACTGCTTTATGCAACGTGTTGCAATATGTTATATATGCCTCTATAGCTGGCTGTTGACATAAATTTAAATCTGCCAATAGTGACTGTACATGTTCTTTGTATGTTTCCCAATCTACTTGACTATAGTTTGGATGTATTGGTAAGTGCCGATTGTTACAATTGTTGTTCATTTTATTGCAATTATTGATTGATATTTTTATCATTACAGGTAAATGATAGCTAGTTCCCAAAGGAAACTTATGCACAGACCATTCGCAAGAAAGAGCCAGTAAAGGAGATACCATTGTTAAATCTAGGGCATTTGGACGCCATGACAAAGTACCTAGAGTTGTGACCTGTCCATTATTGAGTAATACCAAATTATTGTCATCTATAACATCTAGAATATCATTACCTCGAGGAGTATTGGAACAACATCCCCAGGAAGTATGGTGGGCGTTAAAGTCCCCTGCCAGTATTAAAGGGCCAGGAACAGACCTAATTATAGAACTAAGTTTATTCTTATCAAATGTAGGATTGCAGTTGGTTGGACTATAAAAACTAATTATACTAATTTCCCTATTATGTAGTTTGATACGTACACAAATGTTTTGTAAGGCATTATCAAAATATGTTGGTATTTCGGAGTAAGAAATGTGATTATGAATCAAAATAGCAACACCATTGTGATTGTTACCACAATTGTTTTTTATAATGTTATATCTTGCTATGTGAAAGACTTGATTTTCTTTTAACCAGGTTTCAGATATTATTGCTATGTGTATATCATTATCATATAAAAACTTTGTAAGTATGTGCCTGTTACTAATAATACTCTGAGCATTCCATTGGAGAATATTCAAAGTATCCATTAAGAGGAAGAGGATGATTGTTTACATAAGGTGGAATGTAGCAGTTCTTTAATTGTAGTAGTATTAATGGGCACATTACTTTTATTAGAAATTGCCTTCAATATTGTTTCTACAATTAAATTCATGAAAATATCAGATTTGGTTAGATTGTTTAAATGGTTGTAAATTGACTTTGTATTTATTTGTGGAAAACTTTTCTCATTAAACATGTCTGCATACTTAACAGACCGTGACTTAATCTTATTTTCTTCAATTTTCTGCTCTTTAAGAGGACAATGTGAAGATATAGCTACATGGTTGCCATTACAGTTGGCACATATAGCATGAACAGTTTCAACAGTACAATTTTTGAAATTATGAGACTTGGAGCATATTGAGCAGACCTCAGCATTTTTGCAAAATTTAGCAATATGGCCAAATTTCAAACAACGTAGACATTGCTTTACTGGAGGTATATAAGTGCTTACCTCGTGGCGCCAATGATCAAGATATACATATTCTGGGAGTTGTGTCGAGGCGAATGTTACTGCTACAGTTTGCGTTGGATGATATGAGACAACACCGCTATCACTGCGAACGCGACGCATGAATCTGCGGACCTGTATTACATTTCTACTACTACCAATTAGAGTAAAAATTTTTTTATTAGATAGCTCTATTGGTACGGAAGTTAATACTCCAGTTACTTCTGTATCGGATGCTGGTATCGACGCCGAAAGATTTAGTTCACTAAGTAGTTTTTTATTTTGTATAAATACGTTGGCGTTATTGTATAGGTCGAAAATTATACCGACCTTAAACTTGTTGATAGCTTTTAAATGTAGTATTCCAGAAATGCAGTGCTTACGTAGTCCTTTCGATATTTCTAGTCTGTCTCGGTCGGAGAAAGGTTTAGTTCCATCGTTGTGACTAAGGAATACTATATACTCCTTCTTTTGACAGCCTTCCTGGTATTTGCGTGTATATCCTGGTACTTTAAAATTTGTATATTTATCTTGCTCAGTATCTGGTTCGGAGTCAGAGGACTCTGTAGAAGGATTTGCATCGGCTTCATTTCCAGTAGGTATTTTTCGTTTTTTCGACTTCCCCATTTTTTAATGGGGAAGTTGTAAGTTTTCCACAACAACTGTTTTTCTAAGTTGTTTGTGATGATTTCTAACGAAATAATGTAATAACAGCTTGTAATTGTACTTTTTTGTATATCTCAAAAAGAAAAAGTTATAAACGATTCAATATTTTTTTTTCGATTTGTACCCCAGGCTACGGTTCTAGGGGAGGAAGCTTAAGCTTTTGTGGATTTTAGGTGTGACCATTCCATAGCTCACAGTCAAAAAAAATTAAAAGTTTTTTGGATTTTGGGTGTGATCACTCCATATCTCACGGCCAAATAAAAAAGCTTTTATGGATTTTAGGTGTGACCACTCCATAGTCAGCCGCCAAAAAAAAAAGCTTTTATGGATTTTAAGCTATCAATTTTTGTATTAATATCTGTCGGGTGTATACTGTGAATACGATTTGGTTAATTATTTTTGTAATATAATTTATGAAGGCATTAAATAGTAATTATCATAAACATTATATAAACTTCACGACTCGTATAGAGTTTTGGGGTCGATACAATATGTACTGTTCTTTATAGTACATATTGTAAAAATTATTGGCAAAAGTTTTATGACCGGCCACCTCAACTTCTTTTTTTTTTTGTTAGGCTATGGCCTGGTCACACGTCGCCCGCACCGTCCGGGGTGACGGAAGGGCAGCGCGTGGCCCCATAACCCATCGTAGCCTCTCTGCGGGTGAAGGACTATTCCCCGGTCCAGTCACTCGAAAATTTAAAATATACTATATACCTTTTAAATATAGAAGTACAGCTGAACACTTAGATTATCAAATCAAACCGTATATGTCAAGGTTAACTTATAACGAAAAGACTATGCCGAGTCATAGCGATAATAAAATTTTAAAAGATAATGACGCAGCTTACTAAAATTGCAATGTAATATTCATAGAAATATGAAAAAAAAAAGGTACTGCTTTAATTCTTTCCGTGCGATTTTAAGTGTCTCTAAACATACTGTTTATAATTAAATTACTGAATATAATAAAATTTATATAAGTATTTCTTTTTTTCGTGTGGTGACGGAGTAAGAATACTATTTATCATCCCATATCTTACCCGTGGGTGATCGTACGAGATGACTAATGGATGTAGAACGCATATAGGTAATATCTATACGAAAAAAGGAAAATTCGAAACAAAACCCGTAAACCCGTATAGGGTTTTGTTTCAACACGACTGACCAGCGCGGTAAAGTAGGTTAATTTCCCTCCCATTACGGAGGAGGCCCGAGCCCAACAGTGGGACATAATGGGCTGTGATGATGATGAAGTATTTCTGCGATGTTCATATTGCGAATAAATATTCACAGAGCTTATCTGGAATGATATACATATGCTTGGAAACTTAGTAAAATATATAAAAAAAAAGTGTGTGTGTCAGCTCCGACGCACGACTGGAGTTTACTCCTTAAGTACGATTATCAAAACAAGCTCAAAAAAAAAAAGCTTATTTGATTAAAAATAATATATATATATTTATTTACATTTATTAAAACTGTTCAGTGAAGTATTATCTCACGTCAGAAAGTGAAAGGTGCGCAGAATAGGTTGCGCAACAAAAACGTAACGAGGTCATTCGATCAATAGATTTTACTCCTCAAATTTTTCTCATACCGGGCGCCTTATATGAAAATCGATTCTTAAGGAGTAAACTCCAAATATTCTATTCAAAATGAGATCATAAAAAACTTCCAACTCTGGGTGACTATGACGGTGACTATATACATATTTTGTGTACAAGCATTTATTAACATATATTATTAGCATGTATATGCGAAATAACAAAAAAAAAATATGTTTACAAAAATATTTACTTTATGAACGCATCATTTTATGACAGTTTATTTGCTCAGTCATCAAGGTGAGTAGACATTTCTAGATGTAGAGTAGGGCGTCCACACAATAAAATACACTCTTCATATTAAGTTACTATTGAAGAAAAACATCTCATAGCCCGCATAAAGAGGCACGCGCAATGGAAGGAAACTATTAGCGTTACGATTTGTGTTACGTTAAAGGTTATGCTGTGCCATTGTGTTATAAAAATAATGTTCCGTTACACGAAGAATGTATGAGGGTTAATATATGATTACTAAATTTTTCAACATTAATATTTTATTTTCATCATCATCATCACAGCCTATAAACGTCCCACTGTTGGGCCCGGGCCTCATCCGTAATGGGAAGGAAATTAACCTACTATACCGCGCTGGTCAGACGTGTTGGTATAAGGTTTTGTTTCGAGTTTTCCTTCTCTCGCATAGATGTTATATGCGTTTTATATCCCTTAGTCGTCTCGTACGATCACCCACGGGTAAGATATGGGGTGGTGAATAGTATTCTTACTCCGTCACCACACGGAAAAAAAAATATTTTGTATTTCTTTTTCCATAATTTTCCATTCTTACGTTTGTATACAATAAAAAACGTTCACAATTTTCAATCATTACGATTTACAACAATATTTTTTTTAATAATTAATTTTAGTTTTTCTTTACAGCCTTATGGGCTGTTAGTGTTATTACTAAAGTAACCTAATCAATTGCCGCAAAACATCGTTTTGCCACTCAGCACAGTACCATTTAACATGTACTACAACTTAAAGGAATAATTTAAACATTTGGTTATACCATAATCTAACTATCAATCACCTTCCTGACGTCATACTTCCTGAGGAATGTAATTAGCGACTCCTCAGTACTAGCTGGGATTGGTCCGGGTTGGTTCAAACCACTTAAAGTTATCCCGATTTAGTAGTTTTTCTTAAGAGATTCTCGAGATAAGTTATTCTATTAAGGACAATGGACAAAATTTTGAATCTATTGTAAAAACGGATTATATTGCCATTCCGCGATACTGTTGGTGCAATGAGTAACTAAAAAAATAAATATTAAAATTCCGTTTGAATATAAATTTTTCGTTCCCACAAAAAGTAGAAAAGATAGTCACCATACGTGCCTATATATATATAAGTTGATCGTAGTGATGTCATATCATTATAAAACTAATAAGAATAGAAGTAACATGAGTTTTAAAGGTAAAATTGTTCTTGTGACTGGTGCTAGCTCCGGGATTGGTGCAGCTACAGCAATCAAATTTGCACAAGAAGGTGCTCAAGTCTGCCTGGTTGGAAGAAATCAGAACAAATTAAATAATGTTGCCAAAAAATGTGAAAAATCTCTCGTATTAATTGCTGACGTCAGTAAGGATGAAGACGCTCAAAGAATCATCAGTGAGACTGTCAAATATTTTGGACAACTAGATGTGCTAGTAAATAATGCTGGTATTGGCCCACCTACAAGTATTTTACTTGAAAACGCTATAACCATTTTTGATGAAATGATGGCGATAAATCTACGTGCTCCTGTGATCCTAACACACTTAGCTGCACCTCATTTAATAAAGACAAAGGGCAACATCATCAATATTTCAAGCATTGCAAGCGCTAGCGTCATTCTCAAACCCTATTTTGCTTACAATACTTCAAAAGCTGCTTTAGACCATTTTACCAGATCAGTCGCATTGGAACTCGCAGAGAGTAGTGTTCGTGTGAATACTGTAAACCCCGGTCCTGTAAAAACAGACATCATTGAAAATTCTGGTGCTACTGCAGATCAGGCAGCAGGTGTATATGAAAATTTGAAGAAAATGACAGCTCTCGGACGAGTCTCTCAACCTGAAGAAGTTGCGGATGTCATATTATTTTTAGCTAGCGATAAAGCTAAAGCCATTACTGGTTCATCATACTTTATTGACAATGGTGCAATGGTTAAATAAATTTGAGATTTATTATCAATATAAAATTATTATAAAGTGATAAATTGTGACGATTTTACTGTGTTGATTACATTGATTAACTTATTAGTGTTTATTTATATTAATACCCCGTCGTGCACCGCAGTTAATATATATTATGTTAACCTAGATATTTATTAAAATTAGCTTTCAGATAGAAAATACACTAAATAGGCCGTACAACATTTTGGCAAAGTTGAGGTAAGAGAGGCGATTAACGACCGGCTCCTTGATCGAGGTTGGTGTAGAGTACTTAAGTAGCATTGTACAATTTCCATTAGCAGTGTAAAGTTTAGTAGTATCTATTCCTCATATCCTTATGCGAGGAAATCCTGTGATGGTGGTGGAAATACTCAGAATGATGAGCGAAGTTCAGAATATATTGCTAAATCCATCCATCAGCTATCAACGTCTATCACTGTATCAAAGTTCTGATAAGAGATAATGCTATAAAAGCCACGCTTGGCCGAATCTGGTTGATGGCAGTTGGTATTTCTCAGATGTTATATATTTCTCAGAACAGTGCTGCTCTCCATTCTTCTGGTTCTACAAGTTTTTACTACTTTCAGAAGAAAGTAACGGGTGGTAATACGGGTGGTGATACATTGTATCAAAGCTGACAATATTAGATGCAAACATACCGTTTACCCACCCATATTAGTCACTACTAATTTGAACAAAGTTTTCATTTCTTGAGTAACTTTTATATAATAGAATCAATGACATAATTTGTATATGTATTTGTATATATGCTGTGATTAATGGTGAATCTCACAAAAATATTAGGAACTGGGTATTTTAGTTGAGGTAAGAAGAAATTACTATTAACTTGAAGTAAAAATATAATGACAATTAGAAGTACGCAATGCGATCCACTGTGTAATAGTTTGGATCACATGTAAGTATATAAATCACGTAGCCACCTTCATTACTTATAGACAACTTATAGTAATTTATAATATTTAAAATGTGGTTTTGTATTTTTTGTTACAATTTTAGTTACACTATCAATCCATATACGGATCATTCTATTCTACTCTTAAAAAGTGTGTATTGAAGATATCATTAGGGTTCCGTACCCTAAGGATAAAAACGGGACCCTACCTAATTTAGTATCTGCTATCATTGTATGTATGAATTAACAATATTAGATTGATTTGATAATAAACCAAATAAGGATTCAAGGACGAAAGTCAAACATTGTATTGTATTACCTATATACCTATTTCACATTTTTTGGAAACTACATGTAGTAGGTGCCAAAAACATGTTAAATTTGTCAATAGGAAAGTTTTTTAGTGATGCAAATATATTTTAAAATTATTCTACTTCACAATGTTTCCAATTTTTTTTGTACTATCTAACAATTGGTTTTACGTGATTCTATTAGCCTAAGAGCCCACGACGGCTAGACCTTCGTTATTATTTATAAGCTGAAAGTTTTTCTGTGCATGTCCCCTATACAGGTAAGAACTACCAGCGACTATGGAGTTTGGGTTGTGGTTACTTGGGCAAGTATCAGGTAGTAAAGGTTAATAAAATAGTACCTTAAATTGGTTAAAGTATAAAGCTCAATTTTTTTATATTTTCTTCGAGATAACTTTAGAAATCTCGTCTTCCATTGCCGGACACTTATGACAGTTGCTACCTCCTGCCAGACACCCCTAAATTTTAATAATAATAGTTTCGTTATAGTATAAAAGCTAAATTTTATATATGTTACTTGGGGACCTATAAAAAAACGAGATTACCTAATTTTATTAAGGAGCTTAACCAATTGCCGCAAATCATCGCAGTAGCACTTGACATGTACAGCAACTTTAAAAAATAATCTAAACATATCGTATATGGTTATGCCAAAGTCTAACCACCTCCCATCTAACATCGTCCTGAGCAATGTAATCAGTGACCCCGTAGTACTTGCAGAGATTAAACCTTTTGGAGTCGTTTTCACGGATACCCCAGTTTGGTAGCTTTTCTTATGCGAGAAAAGTTATTCTATTACGGACAATGGATAAAATTTTTAAATCTAATGCAAAAATGAAAATTTATATTTCCACTTGGTGATATTTTAGGTAGAATGATTATCTACAAAAAATATAATATTACGTTTCCACAAAAAATAGATAAGATAGTCAACATATGTGTCTATATATATAAGTTGCTTATAATGATATCATATCATTATAAAACTAATAAGAATAGTAGTAACATGAGTTTTCAAGGTAAAGTTGTTATTGTGACCGGTGCTAGCTCCGGGATTGGTGCCGCTACAGCAATTAAATTTGCACAAGAAGGTGCTCAAGTTTGCCTAGTTGGACGAAATCAGAACAAATTAAATAATGTTGCCAAAAAATGTGAAAATTCTCTCATATTAATAGCTGACGTCAGTAAGGATGAAGACGCTCAAAGAATCATCAGTGAAACTGTCAAACATTTTGGACAACTGGACGTGTTAGTGAATAACGCCGGTATTGCCCTTCCTACAAGTATTTTACTTGAAAACTCCATAACCATTTTCGATAAAGTGATGACGACAAATCTACGCGCTCCTGTGATCTTAACGCATTTAGCTGCACCTCATTTAATAAAGACAAAAGGCAACATCATCAATATTTCAAGCATTGCAGGCGCTCGCGTGTTTACTAAATCCTATTATGCTTACAATACATCAAAGGCTGCTTTAGACCATTTTACCAGATCAGTCGCATTGGAACTCGCAGAGAGTGGTGTTCGTGTGAATACTGTAAACCCTGGTCCTGTATATACAGACATCGCTGAAAATTCTGGTGCTAGTGTAGATCAAGCAGCAGCTTCTTTTGAAAATATGAAGAAAATGACGGCTCTCGGACGCGTATCTCAACCGGAAGAAGTTGCGGATATCATACTATTTTTAGCTAGCGATAAAGCTAAAGCCATTACTGGTTCATCATACTTTACTGACAATGGTGCAATGGTTAAATACATTTGAAGTTTAGTATAATATATGAATATAAAATTATTATAAAGTGAATAATTATGACAATTTTGTTGTATTTATTATACCGATTAATTTAGAACTGATACGGATCCCATGCAACAATAGCGCCTCCATCTTGACCACGGCTACCCTTAATTCCAGCGCCTCGATCAGACTGACCATCTCGAGATGTTGAGTTGCCGAGAGTTGCCAGGCGTGCTACTTCCTCTAGCGTCCCACCCCAGGTTGTGAAGTGTGTATTGTCTACGTATTACGATTACGCTCTACCTAAGGGAGAAGCTAACTGGGGGGAGAATAACCTCGAACCTAGTACAAATTCCAACTCTCTTTAAGAACCATTTTTTTTATTGGCTTTATTTTAATTGTGTCGCTAGCTACATTGCTAGTGTAATATTTGCCTACAAAACATGATATTTTTAATCAAGAAAAATAGATAAGATAGTCAACATAAGTACATATAGATAAGTGCACATAATGATATGACATCATTATTAAAGTAATAAGAATAGAAGTAACATGAATTTTGAAGGTAAAGTTGTCATTGTGACCGGTGCTAGCTCCGGGATTGGAGCAGCTACAGCAATCAAATTTGCACAAGATGGAGCTAAAGTCTGTTTGGTTTATAGAAATCAAGTTAAATTAGCCCTTCGTCTGTTATGCGTCCCACTACAGGACACGGTAAAAAGCGCCTCATCTGTGGAGCGTCCCGTGACAGGACGCGCCACACGTGCGCAACCGATGTTTATTCACAAGCCTACTTTAACAAGTAATACAATTCTCACTCTTTCGTACTTATTAAATGTCGCTTAAGAATGAAAGGGCTCTCCCTCTTACATATATTTTAGTACAAGTGTGGTACAAAAATTTTGACATTTTTTGTTTTATCTGTGACCGGGTCAGTCGAGACTAGTCGAGAGATTGGCGCATAAAAGTTACGGTGTTTGTGCATTATTTTATTAGTTTTGGAAGATTTCCACTGAAAACATCATGAAACAGTAAGTAATATTTAATTTTATTTACTAACTTGGATGTATTATTTACATTTTAAGTCAAAAACAAGCTTCGAAGCACCGGCCAAGTCATTTTACGAATTTGTAGATGGATTTTGTTTGCTTATAATTGACAGAAACATTAGCAAAAACCGAACGATTATGTGTAATCAGATTGCTATTATAGTGAACTTCAGTCTAATTATTACGAAATGCGTGCATTTTAGTCGCAAATACCAAAATCTCGACCTCAAAGATGTGTAAACACTCGAAGTCCTATTCTGGGACTCGCCACAGATAGGTGTTTTACGTCACAAAATGGCTGCCAGTTGAACTAAATATGGATAAGACTTTAGAATTTCATATAAAAAAATAGTCCACCAATTCTTCGACTGGACCAATTTATACAATTTGTTTTTATTTATATCGATTTAATATTGATTTTATAAGTGTTTCTTAATAAATTTTTTAATTTTAATTTATCATCATTATCACAGCCCATTAATGTCCCACTGTTGGACTCGGGCCTCCTCCGTAATGGGAGGAAAATTAACCTAATATACCGCGCTGGTCAGGCGTGTTGGCATAGGGTTTTGTTTCGAGTTTTTCTTCTCTCGCATAGATGTTATATGCGTTTTATATCCCTTAGTCGTCTCGTACGATCATCCACGGGTAGGATATGGGGTGGTGAATAGTATGTTGATTTATTTCTTTTTTAATATTGTATTTAATGTCAAAACATATTTCAGATTGTTCATTGGGATGCTGGACAATCTACTTCAAGGCCAACCGCTAAACAGTTGCCACCGATTGGATGCTATTAGTAGATACGTATGAAAGATACTATAGAATCCCGGCAGACGTTTGTCCCTCGCCGTCGAGACCTGATTTGTTCCTTTTCTGCACTGTTTTCCTGGGTCGTGTCACCAATGCAATTCGCAATTTTATTAATTTTAATTATTAAGAGTCTGGGTAGAGTTATTGTGTTTATATTTATGTGCGATCTTTTAAGTGTGTGGCAAAGAGTAAAGTTATTAAATTGAAAAAGAGTGGCAACTCGATGATAAAATATGCATGTATGGAAAGTGCTGCCACCCAGAGTTTAGGCGGTGAACTAAAGTTGAAGTAATATATATACATATCTACATGTGTATGTGTAATTACATAGAATTTTCTTTTACTATGAAAGCTACCCTGAAATATAAAAAAAAACATATCAGCTGATAATTAAACAATAATAATATCAGCCTAACATTGAAACTTGAGATAATTTTCAGAAAAATATCAATAACCGAAAATAGATCGATGACAATATGTACCTACGCTAGGAACAAAAAATAACAATTCTCAGTTGTCAAACGTTTGACAGGCAGGACAAAATGGCAGCAGTTAAGTTTGTACAACCAATCTGTAGGCGGCGCGACGGTCAGTAAAAATAAGTAATGTTTTAAGTGTGCCCCCCAGGTGTGTGGTATCTCAGTACGATTTGTTGTAAATTCCATACCATTTTATAAAACTATTTTTTTTTTGTTTCATCAAGATGTTATTAAAACAATTGTTTATTTTTATTTCACTACGCTTATCAATAGTTAAATATATATAATTTCGAAAATAAAAGACAAATCATACTGATTAATTTTCGCACGTGACAAGTCGTATCCATACTATGTTACCTTCATGGAGTAGACATGTTAATTTTCACTATGTTTATGAACATGGTTTTTGATATTTTTCTTCCAAACATGTAGTTTTTTTCATTGGAATTAACGCTTAGTTTCATGTTAATCTTAAATAATTAATAATTATAACACTTTTGAGTATATATTCTGTATAATCTTAGTTTTTATGAGACAATATGGTTTTTTGTACCAGTTATGAGTGTCATATTTGATACACTCATACTCAAGATCTATAAAATGTAACAACATACCATTATTTAAACAAGCTTAACGATAAGCTTAATTTATTGAAAACACAACACACTTTGTCCCTGGCGCTAAGAATGTACTATTAACTAATGTTAAATGAGACCCACTTAAGTGACATTTGAAGAGGGTCTTTTTTTAGTCAAAATAAAAAAACAGGTGTAGTATACAAAAAACGTATCGGAACATATGCCATTTGATTTTTATTTTATTATTTATGTAAGATTGTACAAAAATATATATAATATTATATCCAGCAAGCGTTTTATTTTTATTTAATCGGAAAATAAAAGTTAAGTTTAGGTAACCCATTTTGTATCTCATAGAACGGTCGCAATGTTATTCAAAGTCAAATATGTAGTGTAAGGAATTACATAGAAATATCTTTTATTGATGAAATGAATTGGAGTTATTCAAAATTTCAATTAGATTTAGAGAAAATCAGAATTTTCTAAACCAATGTTACAAAAAAATATGCTGTAAACCCGGTCTGTGGAGAGTCCTGTAGTGGGATCCACAGATGAGGCGGAGATGTCATTTTTATAGTTAACAGACGAGTGGTTAGATAATGTTGCCAAAAAATGCGGCAATCCTCTCGTATTAATAGCGGACGTCAGTAAGGACGAAGATGCTAAAAGGATAATCAGTGATACTGTGAAACATTTTGGACAACTGGATGTTCTTGTGAATAGTGCCGGTATTTGGTACGATACTAGTATTCTAATTGAAAATATCGTAACCACAACAAATCTTCGTGCTCCTGTAATTCTGACTCACTCAGCGATACCTTACTTAATAAAAACCAAAGGCAAAATCGTCAATATCTCAAGCATGGTATCCACCCGCGTAGTTTCTAAATCCCATTTTGCTTATAATACTTCAAAGGCTGCTTTAGATCATTTCACAAGATCGGTTGCATTAGAACTCGCAGAAAATGGTGTTCGTGTTAATACCGTAAATCCTGGTCCTGTATATACAAACTTGATAGAAAATTCTGGCACTAGTGCAGTTGAAGCAGCAGCTGCGATAGAAAGTTTAAGGCAAATTACCGCTCTTGATCGATTATCTGAACTCGAGGAAGTGGCGGATGTCATTTTATTTTTAGGCAGCGACAAAGCTAAAAGCATTACTGGCTCATCCTACTTTACTGACAATGGTGCAATGGTTAAATAAATTTTAAATGAAAATACAGATAATCTAAAATGAAGTGATTAATTATGAGAATTTCATTATGTTAATTATATCGATTAGTTCTCGAAAAGTATCTTTTTTATTCATTCATGAATTTTTTATACCTAAATTTAACAACGTATTTACTTGTTACTGTGTCCGCAGTTTAACTAATGTACATTATGTATAAACTAAAGAAAAGCAAACATTTAAAGAAATGCAGAAAGGCGTACATATATAGATTTGCATATCTACATATATCTATAAAAAGGATGTTTGTTTATGTGACATTGCTAAACTAAGAAACTAATAGACCGATCATTATGAAAATTGGTATATATAAGTATTTTTTCACGGAAAAATTTTATATGCTATCCTCAATGATGTAACTAGCCACCAGGTGGCGCTGCAATATTTAGACTTCTACAATAAAACCAACGACCTGAGTTTGCTAGTTATTACATGAAATTTTAAAATTGGTTTATTTTAAAAGTTGTTTATATTTAAATAATAGCCTTATCCGTGTGGCGACGGAATAAGAATACAATTCACCATCCCCTATCTTACCCGTGGGTAATCGTAAGAGACGACTAAGGGATATAAAATGCGTATAACATCCATGCAAGAGAAGGAAAACTCAAAACAAAACCCAACACGTCTGAACAGCGAGGTATAGTAGGTCAATTTAACTCCTATTATGGAGGAGCGAAACCAACAGTGGGCATATATGAGCTGAGATGATGATGATGATGCCTTAGTTGGACCAGGTCAATGTAGAGCCTTTCATGATATTCAAGAGCAATATAATATTTGGTAATTTCTTAACCTTATATCCTTTTGCGAGGCAACATTAAGTACTAAAGCAGAATCGCTTGACCGACAGGTTGACGATTATGTTTAGTGGTATAAACTTCCCAGAACGCGAATCCCGTGGGCCAGCAATGCTACCTAGGAAACATTTAAAGCTTTATTAGCTTGTTGAATAATTATATTAATGACAACATTTATATAACTATATATTCTATTTGATATGGATATCAAAAGATTATTATGAACTAGTTATTCCAGTAAAGGTATGAATTAGCAGTAATTACTACTTACTACTTAATTTCAAAATAACAATACAATCTTTATTAGAAAGACTCAACGCGTTATTCCATAATGGTAAATTACAATTTATTATTAAGATTAAAATTGTATTTTAAAAGCTAAAATTACATTTTATACAATATTAGTTATGTTACAATCTATTTATATTCGAAAGAATACTAAATATTTATAATACACTTCAGCATTGGAAATTATTATTACCAAAAATAGAATATAATTCGACTCAACAATGTTGCTAGTGCAATGAAAATAATTATATGATAAAAATATTTATTTGGTACATAAACATAAGATAAGATAACTAACATACGAGCCTATATATATATATATGTGTTCATCGTTACGGATGTCAAATCATTATTTAAGTAATAAGATTACAACTAACATGAGTTTTCAAGGTAAAGTTGTTATTGTGACTGGTGCTAGCTCCGGGATTGGTGCAGCTACAGCTATCAAATTTGCACAAGAAGGTGCTCAAGTCTGCTTGGTTGGAAGAAATCAGGTGAAATTAAATAATGTTGCCAAAAAATGTGACAATTCCCTCATGTTAAAAGCTGACATCAGTAAAGATGAAGACGCTAAAAGAATCATCAGTGAGACTGTGAAACATTTTGGACAAATAGACGTGCTGGTGAATAATGTCGGTATTTGGTGCGATAGTAGTATTTTACTTGAAAACGTTATGCCCATTTTTGACCAAGTGATAGCAACAAATCTACGTGCTCCTGTGATCCTGACACACTTAGCGGTACCTTATTTGGTAAAGACAAAAGGCAACATCGTCAATATTTCAAGCATTTCATCTGCCCGCATTTTTGCTAAATCTTATTTTGCTTACAATGCTTCAAAAGCTGGTTTGGATCATTTTACCAGATCCATCGCATTGGAACTCGCTGAGAACGGTGTTCGTGCAAATACCGTAAATCCTGGTCCTGTATACACCGATATAATAGAAAATTCTGGAGCTAGTGCAAGTGAATCTGCAGCTGCTTTTAAAAATTTTGGAAAATCAACCGCTCTTGGTCGAGTATCTGAACCCGAAGAAGTTGCAGATGTTATTTTATTTTTAGCCAGCGATAAAGCTAAAGCCATTACTGGCTCATCATACTTTACTGATAATGGTGCTATGCTGAAATAAATTTGAATTATAAATATAATAACATATATAAATCTTATATGAAGTGAATCATAACAATTTCATTATGTTAATTATATCGATTAATTATTGAGTATTTTATTTATTCATATTGCCATGCTTAAATTCAACAACGTGTCAATTAAACTACCCGTGTGGCGACGGGAATAGAATACAAAGGTCGTCACCCCTTACTTGCCCATGGGAGTCGTAAAAATCGGCTAAGGGTCTCACCGGGAGATTGGGCAGCGGCTATCTCCCGGGAAACTTAAAAACATCTACTGCGATCGCCAATCCGCTCGCCAAGCGTGGCGATTATGGCATTATTAACCCCCAAAATAAATATGGATGCAGAAAAAGTCACGGCCCCCAGTCACCGCAGTTCCGCTGTTCCACGGGCTCATTTTGGTAGCGGGCCTGTTGGTGGCGGGTCAGGGGGTGCTAGGAATCTCCGGCCGCGATCCGGCTACCAAAAAAATCGACCCTTGGCCCTGGTAACACACAACGTTCGGACGCTTAGGACCGACGAGAGGGTCATCGAACTGGAAGAGGAATTGAGCAAGATCCGATTTGACATTGTAGGATTATCAGAAGTAGGAAGAGAGGGGGAGGGCACGATAATCCTCCGGTCTGGAAATTTGCTCTTCTACCGGGAGGGAGATCACCCATCCCAAGGCGGTGTAGGGTTTATCGTTCGTAAGTCTCTCGTAGAGAACGTGGAGAGGATCGAAAGTGTGTCAACAAGGGTAGCGTACCTTATACTCAGAATTACCAAACGGTATTCGTTGAAGGTCATACAGGTTTACGCACCGACTTCGACATACTCTGACGACGTAGTGGAGGCCTTATACGAGGATATCTCGAAAGCCATCCACACGTCCAAAACCCACTTCACGGTAGTTATGGGAGACTTTAACGCAAAACTAGGCAAAAGGACAGACGATGAGTTGAGAGTGGGGCGCTTGATGAAGTTTACACTCCGACATACACCTGTCCAATACCAGAACCCCGATAGCTTTCAACTTGAATTACATAATCGCTTCCAATGCCTGGAAGAGTGCGAATCTTCGAACGATATGAACAACAGGTTCGTGGAAACTGTCCACGCGGTCGGGTCAAAATTCTTTAAGGCCCGTCGCGCTACTAAAACAAAAAAGCTTTCTGACCAGACTCTTCAACTCATGGAGAGAAGAAAGGAAATGACGGTACAATCTTCAGCCGATTGGTCCGAACTCAGGCAGCTTAATAGACAAATCTCTAAATCTATGCGACGCGATATTCGCCGATTCAATACACTGCGTATTGAAGAGGCGATAGAGCGAAATCGAGGCTCCAAAGTGTTCGCACGAGATTTGTCTATTGGGCAGAGCCAAATGACTAAGCTGAAGACCGATAACGGTACTGTCATTTCATCCCAGAGTGAGATCTTGGGAGAGGTCGAAAGGTTCTATGGGCAGTTGTACGAATCATCCCTGAATCCTGTTGTCAGCTTGGTCCAAGACCCCAGATCCAAGCTAACTCGGCACTATACCGAAGAAATCCCGGACGTCAGCTTGTACGAGATCAGAATGGCTCTAAAACAATTAAAGAACGGAAAGGCACCGGGAGATGACGGAATTACCACAGAGCTCCTGAGGGCAGGCGGCAAGCCAGTTTTAAAAGCCCTACAGAAGCTGTTTAATTCTGTCATTCTCGGGGGCGACGTTCCAGAGTCGTGGACCAGGAGTGTGGTGGTGCTGTTTTTCAAGAAGGGCGATAAAACGCTCTTAAAGAATTACAGACCCATCTCACTCCTGAGCCACGTGTACAAATTGTTTTCAAGAGTTATTACGAACAGACTCGCGCGCAAGCTAGACGACTTCCAGCCGCCCGAACAAGCCGGTTTCCGAAAAGGTTATAGTACCATAGACCACATCCACACGCTACGCCAGATTATACAGAAGACCGAGGAGTATAATCGGCCTCTGTGTCTAGCGTTTGTGGACTATGAGAAAGCCTTTGATTCTGTCGAAACTTGGGCAGTGCTGCAGTCCCTTCAGAGGTGCCAAATTGACTATCGATATATCGAAGTGCTGAAGTGTTTGTATAAAGACGCTACTATGTCAGTCCGCATCCAGGATAAGAGTACAAAACCGATCCAGCTACAGAAAGGCGTGAGACAGGGAGACGTTATCTCTCCAAAACTGTTCACCACTGCGCTGGAAGATGTCTTCAAGCTCTTAGACTGGACCGGACTCGGCATCAACATCAATGGCGAATACATACTACACCTTCGATTCGCAGATGATATCGTAGTCATGGCAGAATCCCTGGAGGACCTTGGCACCATGCTCAATGCCCTCAGCAAGGTCTCCCAACTAGTAGGGCTGCAAATGAACATGGACAAGACGAAAATCATGTCTAATGCCCATGTCAATTCTATGCCGGTCCTGGTTGGGAATGCGATTCTCAAAGTTGTCGATCACTATGTTTACCTAGGACAAACAGTCCAATTAGGTGGATCCAATTTCGAGAAAGAGGTCAGCCGACGAATCCAACTCGGCTGGGCAGCGTTCGGGAAACTTAGGAGGATCTTCTCGTCTAATATTCCGCAGTGTCTGAAAACAAAGGTTTATAACCAGTGTGTGTTACCAGCGATGACTTACGGCACTGAAACGTGGTCTCTAAATGTCGGCCTCATAAAATGGCTCAAAGTCGCTCAGCGTGCTATGGAGAGGGCTATGCTCGGTATTTCTCTACGTGACAAAATCCGAAATACGGAAATCCGTAGAAGAATGGGTGTAACCGACATAGCCCTAAGGATTAGCACGTTGAAGTGGCAATGGGCAGGCCACATCGCTCGACGAACCGACAACCGTTGGGGAAAAAAGGTTCTCGAGTGGCGACCACGAATCGGACGACGCAGCGTAGGACGACCCCCCACTCGGTGGACCGATGACCTCATCAAGGTCGCAGGAAACCGTTGGATGCAGGTGGCACAGGACCGTTATAGATGGCATTCTCGTGGGGAGGCCTATGTCCAACAGTGGACGTTTACGGGCTGATGGATGGATGGATCAATTAAACTAGCAATGCTCGCAGCTGTGAAGGATTCTATACATATAATAAAAATGTAACGGATCGCTGTCTGTACATGGAAGATATATGAGAAAAAATATTACTGGGACCTTTATCAACACAAATAGAATCCAAAACAATAATTCTTTAAATATTTGTTTTATTATCTGTTTGTCTGTTTATCTGTTTGTCTATGCGTTTGTGCACGCCAATCTCAGAAATGGCTTATCCGATTTATACGCGGTTTTCACTAATATATTGTGGTAAGCTTCACTTAACATTTAGGCTTTATTTCATGTCAATTGGTTTATAAATAAAAAAGTTATGTCAATTTAAAAAATGTTCGGCGAAAAAATCTTTATCGATTCTTTTCAAATTACGTACAAATTATCTATAGTAAAAATAAATAAACACGGGTTTCAGCGTTTGCTAATTTTCACCCTTTTTTTTTTTTTTTTTTTTTGGTGGACTATGGATTAGTCTCGCCCCGCCAAATCGGTCCGGGGTGACGGAAAAGGCGGCGCGTGACCCCATAGACCCACCGTAAAAACTCCTCTCTCTTCGCCGTGCGAGCGGGTCACCGGGACCCGATTTTTAACTTCGGTGACCCGCCCGGCGGTTCACCCTCGCGGGTTCCTCTCGTCGACGCCCCGACAGATTTCGCCGTCGGGGCGTCGCCCTCACGCGGTGGCCTCACGTCGGGTGACCGGACAATTCCCCGGTCCGATCACCCGAAGCCTCGGTTAGGGCGGCATCAGGCGCAGGTATTCGCGCCTGCGCCGCCCCGGCCGCTGGCGGCGGCCCGGGGCGCGGGAATCCTCCCTTGCCCGTTCCGCCGCTTCCTTCTGCGAGATGACAGCCTCGCAGAAGGCGGCGACCGCGTCCCAGTTCCTGATGCTGTCGACCATCGCCCTCGCGACGGCCGGCAGCGTCAGGTCGGCACCGATGACAGCGACGAGGTCACGGCGCTGCCGCTCCCATCCCGGACACACCTCCAGCGTGTGTTGCCCCGTGTCCTCGCCACTCCTGCAGTGGTGGCAGGCCGGAGTCCACTCCCTATACACGACCCTGTGCAGGTACAACCCGAAACACCCGTGCCCCGTCAATACCTGCACCAGCCGAAAGGTGAGGACTCCGTGCCGCCGCTCCATCCACTCTATCAATACGGGCCGGAGGGCCTCAACGGTCTCCACACCGTGCCTAGGCCTCTCCAGCCGCGTAGCCCAACGGGCGATGACGTCTCGGCGGGCATCCACGCGCCAGGTGGCTATCTCGCTCAACGATGGGGAGCCACCTTCCTCGCGCGCTGTGATAACCCGCCGGTAGAGGTCGGAGAGCATCTCCGCCTCTAGGTCCCACGGGGGTGTCCCGGCCAACAGGCACGCCGCCTCTGTCGACACCGTGCGGTACCCGCGAATGGCTCTGACCGCCATGGCTCTCTGTGGCCTCCACAGAACCGCCCTGAGCTAGGCGTTCAGAGCCCTCGCCCACACGGGTGCGCCGTACATGGCCATCGAGCGGATGACCCCCGCATACAGCCGTCGGCCCTCGAAACTGGGTCCGCCCACGTTCGGCATGAGTCGAGAAAGGGCGGACGCCGCGCCGACAAGCCGGGGAGCAATCTGTCGGAAATGCTCCCGGAACCACCATCGCCCGTCGAGCACCAGACCCAAGTACCTCATATGGGCCTGGATGCTGATGTGGATGGAGTTTACCACTATCGAGGCGCCGATGGGTAGCCTCACACGGGGCCCGTGGAAAAGTAGGGCCTCCGTCTTGTTTAGGGCCACCCTGAGCCCCAGCGCCTCGATCCGCCTGACCATCTCCTCGGTGCCGAGAGTGGCCAGGCTCGCCGCCTCTTCGAGTGTCCTGCCCCGGGCTGTGACGAGCGTGTCGTCAGCGTAGCACACCAAGCTCAGCCCGGGGGGGAGACTCCCTCTCAACGCCCAGTCGTACCCGATGTCCCACAGGGTCGGCCCCAGAACCGACCCCTGTGGAACGCCGCACGACATGGGCGTCCGCACAATGTCCCCTGCGGGACCCGCGCAGACGATACTGCGGCCCTCCAAATAGTCTGCCACCAGCCGCCTGAGGTACAGGGGCACTCCATGGAACCGGAGCGCCTCCCTGATGCAGCCGAATGGCAGACTATTGAATGCGTTGGCGATGTCCAACGACACCGCCAACAGCACTCTCTTCCCGGCGACGGCCTCCGCGGCCGCCTGCCTCAGGCGTAGTAGGGCCCCGATGGTCGAACGCCCCCTCCGAAACCCATACTGAGCGTCCGACAGATCGGGCCCCACCTCCTCCAGATGTCGGACGATGCGGGCAGCGAGCACACGCTCCGCTAATTTTCACCCTCTGGGGGTGTAAATTAGGCCTGGGAAGCGGGTTGGACGACTCATTAAGTCATTAGCGCCAAGCCGATATTATTGAAGCTGGCAGCTTGAAATTTTGACAGTAGTTTCTTTCTATTACGTAGAGATTTACTAAGAAAGGATTTTATGAAATTACACCCCTAAGGGAGTGGAACAGAGTGGCAAAGTTTGTATGGGGGAAAAAAATCTTTATTGATTCTTTTCAAATTACAAGTCGAATCAAATATTCTATGGTAATATCCGGCATTTGCCAATTTTCACCCTTTTTTTTTTTTTTTTTTTTTTTTTTTTGGTGGTCTATGGATTAGCCTCGCCCCGCCAAATCGGCCCGGGGTGACGGAGAAGGCGGCGCGTGACCCCATAGACCCACCGTAAAACTCCTCTCTCTTCGCCGTGCGAGCGGGTCACCGGGACCCGATTTTTAACTTCGGTGGCCCGCCCGGCGGTTCACCCTCGCGGGTTCCTCTCGTCGACGCCCCGACAGATTTCGCCGTCGGGGCGTCGCCCTCACGCGGTGGCCTCACGTCGGGTGACCGGACAATTCCCCGGTCCGATCACCCGAAGCCTCGGTTAGGGCGGCATCAGGCGCAGGTATTCGCGCCTGCGCCGCTCCGGCCGCTGGCGGCGGCCCGGGGCGCGGGAATCCTCCCTTGCCCGTTCCGCCGCTTCCTTCTGCGAGATGACAGCCTCGCAGAAGGCGGCGACCGCGTCCCAGTTCCTGATGCTGTCGACCATCGCCCTCGCGACGGCCGGCAGCGTCAGGTCGGCACCGATGACAGCGACGAGGTCACGGCGCTGCCGCTCCCATCCCGGACACACCTCCAGCGTGTGTTGCCCCGTGTCCTCGCCACTCCTGCAGTGGTGGCAGGCCGGAGTCCACTCCCTATACACGACCCTGTGCAGGTACAACCCGAAACACCCGTGCCCCGTCAATACCTGCACCAGCCGAAAGGTGAGGACTCCGTGCCGCCGCTCCATCCACTCTATCAATACGGGCCGGAGGGCCTCAACGGTCTCCACACCGTGCCTAGGCCTCTCCAGCCGCGTAGCCCAACGGGCGATGACGTCTCGGCGGGCATCCACGCGCCAGGTGGCTATCTCGCTCAACGATGGGGAGCCACCTTCCTCGCGCGCTGTGATAACCCGCCGGTAGAGGTCGGAGAGCATCTCCGCCTCTAGGTCCCACGGGGGTGTCCCGGCCAACAGGCACGCCGCCTCTGTCGACACCGTGCGGTACCCGCGAATGGCTCTGACCGCCATGGCTCTCTGTGGCCTCCACAGAACCGCCCTGAGCTGGGCGTTCAGAGCCCTTGCCCACACGGGTGCGCCGTACATGGCCATCGAGCGGATGACCCCCGCATACAGCCGTCGGCCCTCGAAACTGGGTCCGCCCACGTTCGGCATGAGTCGAGAAAGGGCGGACGCCGTGCCGACAAGCCGGGGAGCAATCTGTCGGAAATGCTCCCGGAACCACCATCGCCCGTCGAGCACCAGACCCAAGTACCTCATATGGGCCTGGATGCTGATGTGGATGGAGTTTACCACTATCGAGGCGCCGATGGGTAGCCTCACACGGGGCCCATGGAAAAGTAGGGCCTCCGTCTTGTTTAGGGCCACCCTGAGCCCCAGCGCCTCGATCCGCCTGACCATCTCCTCGGTGCCGAGAGTGGCCAGGCTCGCCGCCTCTTCGAGTGTCCTGCCCCGGGCTGTGACGAGCGTGTCGTCAGCGTAGCACACCAAGCTCAGCCCGGGGGGGAGACTCCCTCTCAACGCCCAGTCGTACCCGATGTCCCACAGGGTCGGCCCCAGAACCGACCCCTGTGGAACGCCGCACGACATGGGCGTCCGCACAATGTCCCCTGCGACGGCCTCCGCGGCCGCCTGCCTCAGGCGTAATAGGGCCCCGATGGTCGAACGCCCCCTCCGAAACCCATACTGAGCGTCCGACAGATCGGGCCCCACCTCCTCCAGGTGTCGGACGATGCGGGCAGCGAGCACACGCCCCAGCAGCTTACCCACATCGTCGAGGAGCACGATGGGCCTGTAGGCCGACGGCAAATCCGGGGACCGTCCCGGCTTTGGCAGGAGAACCAACCTCCCTTCCTTCCAGCACTCAGGGAACCGTCCAGACGTCAGACAGGCGTTGAACAGCTGCCTGAGGCGAGGCTCGAAGTGCTCGAGGAGCGACGTCAGCACCCGGACTGGAATTCCGTCCGGGCCGGGGGCCGTGGTGGCGGAACGAATCTTCGCCACGGCCGCCCCCACTTCCGACTCCGTCACGGGCGGAACACTCTCGTCGTCGTCGGCCTCCCGGTCCTGATCTGGCGGAGCCATGACCGGGGGCGTGTGTTCCGACTGCCGTGGAAACAGCTCCTCGACCACCCTACGAAGGAAGTCGGGCTGGAGGGTCTCGGTGAGGGGGGGGGGCCCGCGCGCGAAGCTTGTTCAGTGCCGCGCGATATGGGCGACCCCAGGGGTCACGGTCGAGACCGTCCAGCATCTCCTGCCAACTCGCGCCCTTGGCGGCTCGGATGGCCAGCCGAAAGGCAGTCCGCGCACTGCGGTACGCCTCGTACAGCTGGCCCTCCCGCTCGACGTCACGGTGACGCCGCCGGCTGCGGGTGTAGGACCTTCGGGCACTGATACACGCCGCACGAAGGTCCGCCAGTCTTGGGGACCACCAGTAGACTCCCTGCCTCGGAGGCGGACGCCGCCGCACTCTGGGCATGGCCGCATCGCAGATCTGCGTTAACGCACTGCGAATGCGGACAGCCTCAGCGTCCACTCCGTCTGCTGCGGGTGGTGAGGACAGCCACGTACTGACAATGGCCGCCTCCGCCAGTAGATCCCTGTCAAGACGACCCACAGCCCACCGCGGAAACGCGGGAGCTCCGTCCGCCCTGTGACCCCTACCGGGTTCCCGGGGGGAGACCTCCATCCGGATGTACCGGTGGTCCGACAGGGTCTCCGCCTCCTCCAGGACACTCCAGTTCCTCACCCGTGGCGCGACAGCGGGGCTAGCGAACGACAAGTCCACTATCGACCCGCCCTGCCGCCGCACACACGTGTTCACCGAGCCTCTGTTCAGAACACAGAGGCCCAGTGAAGCCGCCCACTCGTTGACCGCCCGCCCGCGGTCGTCCGTCGTAGGGGACCCCCACGCCGTGGATTTGGCGTTGAAGTCCCCCAGAACCAGGACGAGGCCCGGTGCCAGTCGCCGTATCGAGGCCTCCAAGGTGGTGAGTGAGGCCCCGAAATCGTCCATCCTCCTAGTGGGGGAGAGGTATACGCTGTAGAGCGTGACCCCTCCCCACTCCGCCGCGACAAATTCCTCGCCCCTATCCAAAAGGGACAAGGACGGGAAGTGCCGCTGCGTTGAGACGACGATTGCCGCAGTACCGTTTCGACTGACCACCCAATTGGGGCGATCAAGCACGGCGTACGGTTCCGCGACTACGGCTGACCAATCGACCACTCCGCCATGGATTGCAGGAGGAGATCCTGCGCTCCGGCGGAGTGGTTGGTGTTGGCCTGCAGGAGGAGGTGCATGGCTGGTGTACCCATTATCGGGTTGTGTCCATGACCTCCTCGCCAGCGGGCGATCGGACCGCGCTAGGAGCGGGAGCGGCCGTGGTCGTAGGGCCGCCCCGCGCCTTTGGGGCCGAAGCTGGAGGTTTGCACGCCCCAGAGCCCATGCGGTGCTTGGCGGGCTTATTGCCCGCCGCACACGCGGGGCAGTGGGGCGGGGCGGCGCAAGATGCCGCCACGTGCCCGGTCTGACCGCAGCGGAAACACAATCCGCCGCAGTCGAAGCAATTAGTGCACGTCGGTCGAGTGTGTCCGACCGCCATGCACTTGTAGCACCTCGCGGGCCGGTGCTCAAGCACGGTTACCCGCGCCGAGCTCCAGCCCACGAGGAGCCTGCCTGAGCCGGCCAGTTGCCTGACCGACTCCACCGGGCACTGCGCCCAGGCAGCACCTACGCCACCCGGACCGGGACGAATGGCACCGACCCGGACGGTGTCTATGGGACACCCGGTTTTCGAGGCAATAGCCTCCCGGATGTCTTCCGCCGTCACCGAATCGTCCAAACCCGAAATGCGCATTTCGGCGCACTTGACGGGCCTGGCGATCTTGATGCCACCCTCCACGGCGAATAAACCTCGCAGCTTCTCGGCCACGCTGTCGGCCGTCTTGGCGCCCTCGGCCCCTGGGAACTCGAGAATTCGAGCCCCCGTCCGGGCCTTGCGGGTCCTGGCTTCGACGCCTCCAATATCGGAGACGTCTAGCTCCCGCCGGGCCTTCCTCAAGACGGCCTCGTAGCTGAGGCCCTTCTCGGCCGCCTCGGGCAGCACAGTGATCACCACTGCGGCCGTCTTCGGCGACTTGAGCCCCTTGCGCGGTCTCTTCTTCCGTCCGGCTCCTGCCTGTGGAGCGGGGACCTCAGCGGCGCGCTTGGCCTCCGCTCTCCTTCTTTGGCCGCGACTCCTTCTGTCGCGCTCGGCCACCTGCCAACCCTGTTCGGGTACGGCAGTCGTGCCAGACGCGGAAGGTCTCGTCGCAGCCTCGCTGGTCGTCGCCGGCGGTGTTATTGCGGGCGACTTCAGCGGTCCGGCAGGAGCCGGAGCCGTCTTCCTCCTCAGGGCGGGTCCCTTCGGAGCTGGGCCGGGGCCTTTGGGCTTAGGCCCGGCCGCGGCCGCGGCGTAGCTCCCCACGCGGCCACCCTGACAAGGCAGCGGGGCGGGGGCTGGTGCCACATGCGGCCGCTTGTCCGCGGCGAGAGGCGGTCGGACACGTGGTTCTGGAGGCAACCTCGCCTCCAGAACGGCGAAGCGCGCATCGACGAGCTTGCCCACTGCGCCGATGATTTTGGCGAGGGCCTCGTCCGATATGCCTCCCACCTCAAACGGGGTCGGCTGAGCCTCCTCAGGGGCCCGTTCTACGGCGCCTGGCGGCTTTGGCGCCGCAGGGGCGCTAGCCGGCGGCAAGCGGTCCGCGGGGAGAGGCGTCAACCTCACCACCGGGACAGGGAGTCTCGCCGCGGCGACTGCGCCAGCGTCAGCCGGCGGCGCGCGCTTCGCGGCGGCAGGCGTCTTCCTCGCCGCGGGGACGGGTGTGACGGTGACGCCATCACCCAACGTCGTCGGCGCCGCAGCGCGAGGCGGCTTTGGCGCCGCAGCGGCCGCTGAGTAGCCGGTCTTGGCTGATGGCGCGGCTGGCGCAGGCGACACGAACAGCGCCACCTGCGCCTTGAGGTCGGCCACGTCGATCAGCAACTGGCGGTTTGCCCGACGCATCTCCGCCAGCATGTCGCCCAGGTTCCTGTTTCGGGTCCGCAGGCCTGACATCTCGCCTCTAAGGCGGACATTTTCGGCCTGCAGATCCGTGGCGTCACCGGCGCGGACAGCGACCGCCACCGCCCTTTCTACAGCCGAGGTCCCTCGCCCTCTTCGGGAGGCCATGATCTTAGGTGGAGGCATGTTGGCCGCGCTCCCCTCGGTTTCGGCGCTCGAGCTGCCTCCCTTACTCAGGGGGCGCTTTCGCACCTGCGAGGGGAGGGCCTCCTCCTTCTTAGTCGCGGTCGCCGGCGGCGTCTTTGCTGCTAGACGCGCCGACGACCTAGTGGGGCCTTCACCAGCCGACCCGCTTTCCTCTTTGGACGGCCCTGCGGGAATATCACCGCCCTCGTCCATTCTGACGGTAGATCCGCCGCCCTCGTCTTCGGACGGCTCTGCGACATCGCTGTCGCCCTCGTCCGTCGACGGCTCTGCTGCGAGTCTACCGTCCTTCTTCTCTTCAGCGGCGGCAGCCTCCCTGCGCGCCCGCCGCTCCTCCAGCCGCCTTTTGTGGCTCAGGCCGTTGCCCCGAGACTTTCGAGGCGACCTCCTCTTCTTCTTCTGGGCCTCCACGGTTTGTGCCGGGCCCTCGGCAGACGCCTCAAGTCCTGAGGACGAGGCGTCGTCTTGGTCAGTTTTTGATCGGCTTGACCGGGCCTTGGGGTGAGGATCGCTACAATCCCCGTCGTTTTTTTTAATTCATTTTTCAGCATCCATTATTGATCCCACGATTATGGGAGATACAATACGTCGACCCGGGCAGAGATCCCTTTACCCGGGCAAGCCTACATTTACCAACCAGGGGGTCAGCCGGTACCCTGGCTGGAGCGTGCTAATGACAGAACAACCCATCTGCCATGCATCTTCTCGCCGCACGCCAGAACTTAAGATTCTGGGTGATTTCCGAGTCCGAATGTTACTTCGAACTCTTTATAGAGGTTGTCTTCCTCGCGGTCCGGGCGGTTAAGCCAAGACCCTCGCTCCTGAAACTAAGACAAGCAAAGAATCAGGTTTACGATGTGTGGGCGGTGGCATGTGCCTGCCCAGCCCTCAAATGAATGAGTGACTGAGCCCGTCCCAATGTTTCGCGTCCTATACTCTCTACTACGACTGTAGTAGAGTAAGGAGCGAAATCGCGCAGATATTCGCTACGGACGACAGTACAACAGAAGAACTGGGGACCGCCGCCCGCACCCAGGGTACACCGCGTGGAGGTTTCTGGGATAGTACCCCCCAATTTTCACCCTCTGGTTGTGTAAATTAGGCCTGCGAAGCGGGTTGAACGACTCATTACCGCCAAACCGAAACTATTACTAGAAACATTAAATTTTGATGCATGTTTCTTTTTATGACATAGAGATTCAATATGAAAGGATTTTATGAATTCCGACTCTAAGAGGGTGTAACAAAGTGGCAAAGTGTGTATGGGGAGAAAATTTCTTTGTCGATTCTTTTCAAATTACGTACAAATATTCTTCGGTAAAAATCAATAAACACGCGTTTCCCTCTCCCTTTCCATCAACCCTGCACCAGTGCCGTCGTCGCGACCAGTGCCGGCGTGATACATAGTAGACGGCAATAGGTTCTTGCCTAAGGGTTTAAGATACAGTCTAAGTTTAACTTCAAAAATGTTCATTCTATAACTCAAATAATAAATCATATCTAACGAGGTCGAAACTCTGCTAGTGAAACAAAACAGTCAAATAAAGGGTAGCGATAATTATATTTTTATCCCATGGTCATACCGTAAATAGTATATTAAAGGCAATATAATTTGTAGAATGAATAGAACTTTGAACAACCTTTTTCTTTAGTGACCGGCTATGGTATATAGACACACCGCGCCCAATCCGTCCGAAGTGACGCGTAACCCCATAGCGCGCCGTACACGTACATCTACGTTATGCGGGCGGGTCACCGCAACCGGGTATCATCTTGAGTCGCAGCCCTCATGCAGTGAACCTCAATACAGGTACTCACGCTCGCGCCGCCCAAAGCACCGACGGTAGAGCGTGTCAACGTAGAGTATTTTCTCTCGGACCCACTCTATTGCCTAATTCCGTTAGACTACTAGCTTTCAGAAGGCGGCGACCGCATCCCAGTTTCTGACGCTGTTAATCATCGTCCTAGCGATAAACCCTCGACACCTTGCATTGCTTTTTCTATTTAACTCTGTCGAAGATGACTTCTGCATGGACGAAGTCGCGGGCGAAAGCTAGTATATAAATATTCCGTGTGGTGACGGAGTAAGAATACTATTCACCACCCCATATCTTACCCGTGAGTGATCGTACGAGACGACTAAGGGATATAAAACGCATATAACATCTATGCGAGAGAAGGAAAACCTGAAACAAAACCCTATACCAACACGTCCTGACCAGCGCGGTATAGTAGATTAATTACCCTCCCATTATGGAGGAGGCCCGAGCCCGACAGTGGGACATTTATGGGCTGTGATGATGATGATGATGATGATGATTGCCCTAAAATGTTATGTGTTGGCTTTGTCGCCCTTCTTGAAGAACAGCACCACCACACTCCTGGTCCACGACTCTGGAACGTCACCCCCGAGGATAACGGAATTAAATAGCTTCTGAAGGGCTTTTAAGACCGGCTTGCCGCCTGCCTTCAAGAACTCTGCCGTAATTCCGTCATCTGCCGATACCTTACCGTTTCTTAGTTGTTCGAGAGCCATTCTGATCTCGCACAAGCTAATGTCCGGGATTTCTTCGGAATAGTGCAGAGTTAGCTTGGATCTGGGATCATGGACCAAACCGACAACAGGGTTTCGGGATGATTTATATAACTGTCTATAAAACCTTTCGACCTCTCCCAAAATCTCATTTTGGGATGAAATGATAGTGCCGATAAGAGAGTTTATATAATTATAAACTGGTGATTCCATATTATTAGTTAAAGTATGAATTAACAGAAATTGCTACAAACTTAAAATAATCTCTATTAAAAACACGAAATACACAACTTTATTGCATAACGACGATTTATATTTCAAGATTTAAAATTTAGTTATGTATGTACATTTTACTACAATATTAGTTATGTTAATTTATAATCTAAGTAAATAGGGCTGCAGATTTATAATACAAGCTCCGAGCCTAGTACGATCTTAAGCTGGACCACCGGTACCGAGTCTTATCTTCGATGACTCAACGATATTGCTAGTGCAATTATCTACAGACGTATATTTTTGTTCCATAAAAAAGTAGATAAGATAGTCAACATACGTGCCTATATATATAAGTTGATCGTAATGATGTCATATCATTATGAAACTAATAAAAATAGAAGTAACATGAGTTTTCAAGGTAAAGTTGTCATTGTAACCGGTGCTAGCTCCGGGATTGGTGCCGCTACAGCAATCAAATTTGCACAAGAAAGAGCTCAAGTTTGCTTGGTTGGTAGAAATCAGGTGAAATTAAATAATGTTGCCAAAAAATGTGGCAATCCACTCGTATTAAAAGCTGATGTCAGTAAGGATGAAGATGCTAAAAGAATCATCAGTGAGACTGTGAAACACTTTGGACAACTGGACGTGCTCGTGAATAATGCTGGTATTTTTCGCCACACAAGCATTCTTCTTAAAAACGTTGTGACAGTTTTTGATGAAGTGATAGCGACAAATCTGCGTGCTCCTGTTATTCTAACACATTTAGCGGTACCTCACTTAGTAAAGACAAAGGGCAATATCATCAATATCTCAAGCATGGTATCCACACGAGTACTTTCTAAATCCTATTTCGCTTATAATACTTCAAAAGCTGCTTTAGATCATTTTGCACGATCTGTCGCACTGGAACTCGTCGAGAGTGGTATTCGTGTGAATACTGTAAATTCTGGTCCTGTATATACGGATATGGGTGAAAATACAGGTGCTAGTGCAGATCAAATTGAAACGGGTTATGAAATTCTGAAGAAAATGACCGCTCTTGGTCGTATATCTGAACCTGAGGAAGTGGCGGATGTTATCTTATTTTTAGCTAGCGATAAAGCTAAAGCCATTACTGGTTCGTCATACTGTACTGACAATGGTGCGTTGTTGAAATAAGTTTTATATAAAGATAAAGTGAATAAGACATTTTTTCTAAGGTTTTATTATATCAAATATGTAATTCGTATTTTTTTGTCTATTTAATGTAAACTAACTATAATATCTCACAAATTTGCTAATATTAATTAGTAATAAATTTTTGAGAACAAATTAGTTACACAATTAGAGGATTACGGAAAGTGTGTGTAAAAAAAAATATTATTACATTAAAGATAAGTAAGTAAATTAATTATAGTCTTTAAAATATAGCTTGATCTCTGTGACAAATGGATACAAAACCGATGAAGTAGTTTTGAATACGCGTCATGTTTACAATTTTATTTTGTATTTTTTTTATTGCTATGGTAGCAAACGAGCAAGCAGCACACCTGATAGTAAGTGTCACTGCCGCCCATGGACCTTTGCAATACCAAGGGTATAGCTTAGCCCGCTGCCTACCGATAAAATCCCCAAACCCACCCAGTTGGGCTGCCGGATCTCTCGCTCACCGAACGAAGCGCAATAGAACATTGACATTACTCAGCCGTCGATCAGCGAGAGTGTGGTACTACCCCGGACGGACCGGCCCGCGGCTGTAGACAGATAACTGTCAAAAACGTGGTCCTATCAGTACGATCGCCTATATGTTCACTCTTTACGTGCCAGTTATATGTCAACTGAATTATGAATATAAAATAGGGATATTTACACCAAAACTTGTACCTCATATATTTTAAAATACTTAGTAACAATTTTATAAAAATTATAATGCTTACGCAAATACAAGGTCAGGCTGGACTGACAATAAGATAGAGATGGGGCAATCGATAAACGTAAATCGATAACATTCTTATTAATTATTTATAAAACAAGTAAAACCAAATCATTACCTATATAAACCACTTGGATACTCTATAAATTAAGAAAATTGTGTTAATTTAGTATTCAGACATCAGTTATAATATTAATAAGACCATTTCTTTTATATTAAAAATATAAATTCTTTTATAAAAAAAAACATGATTATTCATAAAATAATCAGTGACCAAGAACTCATCATCAACTTACAGGCATGCTCTAGCGATGATGATAATAGTGACGATAAACTTGTATGTACTCCTTTCGAATAATAAAAATAAATAATTAACAGCTTAAGTTTAAATTAAATAAAATCTATTGATTTAAATTCAATAAGATTATCATAGATTGTTTTGCATTTATGATCGATTCACCCATCCATTTGATTGAAATTCAATAAGATTTTCATACATTGTTTTTCAATTGCAGTAGCAAATAACTTTTTAAAATATGGAATTATGTCGACAAAAATACGGACTACATCGCAAACGTCCAGCCCTAGTGAGAACTGTCACAGAGATCAAGCTATATTTTATAGACTATAGAATACATATTATTTCGTAATTTACAAATGTTGACCAAACAATTGAACAATAAAATATATTTTTTGTGTACCTATTATTATTTTTGCAATCTCGCATTTACTCAAATAGTTAATAATAATTCAGACCTTGCGCTACCTTTTGAAGCTGATATATTAAAAATTTTACCTTCAATTACACCTTCCAAGACGAATAAATTATTCCAAAAAAGCATTTAATATTATCAGCAACAGCTAGAATAAGTTTCTAGCTGTATATATTATAATAATTGTAATAATAAATTAGGGATGGAAACAGATCAAATATTATTAGTTAAAATATTTGTATTTTTACTTTTGATTTGTATTTTTGATGGAATGTCGCCTTGGTTTGACGTCAATATCGGCGTTAAGCAGGGGTGCGTTCTGTCAGCCAGGCTGTTTATCATATATCTGGATAAATGTCTCCAAAGGTTGAACGATATGAATGTGGGAGTCCAGATGGGCGACTCAGTGGTCACTGCTCTGCTATATGCAGATGATGCAGTCCTGCTGGCGCAGTCAGCGACTGACCTGCAGACCCTAGTCGACACAATGACAGAAGATTGTAAGAAAAGGGGTCTACATGTGAATGTGAGCAAAACCAAAATAATGGTCTTTGAAAGAGACGAAGCCAGAACAGATGTAAGAGTAACAATAGGTAATTGGACACTGGTTCCTGCAACACAGTTTGTAACTAGTGTAGGAGCCAGAGATTCCCATATATTTTTGTAATGTTCATATGGTAATAAATAAATTATTATTATTATTATTATTATAATGATATACTAGAGCAAGTGGATGAATTTGTATATCTTGGATGTGGATTTAGCCGAGATGGAAGATACACCACTGATATAGAGCGAAGATTGAATGCGGGAAATAGAGTGAACGGAGCGTTGGGGCAACTTCTCGGCAGCCACCACCTCAGACAGAAGGCACGTGTAGCAATACATAACGCAGTGCTTGTCCCAACATTACTGTATGGAAGCGAGAGTTGGGTATGCAGAAAAGAGTATGAAAGTAAAATTAATGCGGTCGAAATGCGATCTCTGCGGAAAATCTGTGGAGTTAGGCTGACCGACCGCATTCGTAACGACGACGTAAGAGAGCGAGTAGGTATGAAAGAGAGTATTGGTGTAAAGATGCGAAAGGGAATGCTCCGATGGTTCGGACATGTGGAAAGAATGCCGAACGAACGTCTGGTTAAGAAGATATACAATGCGAAAGTGGAAGGATGTAGGTACCGAGGGAGACCGAGACTAACCTACCTAGACCAGATCGGTCATGTACTGAAGGAAGGTGAAGTCAAGAGTCTTCGAAACCGGTGAGCGTATATGAAGAGAATTATGAATGTTGAGGAAGCGAGTGAAGTATGCAGAGATAGAGTTCTCTGGCACTCTGTTCTCTCTGCCTACCCTGCAAGGGATATGGCATGATAATATGTATGTATGTATGTATGTATTTGTATTTTTTATTGTTCATATCTCCTATAGCACATTTTTCATAACAATATCACATACCACCAATTTTTTAACCCGTTTGCATGACTTGCAAATAAAAAACTTTGCTAAATAAGTTGAACATATATACTAATAGCTGTCAAGGTCGACCACTTAGTAACAAAAAGGTGTCGTTTTCTTTGACCACGTTTGTGCTCTTAAGAATATATTAGCACAAAAAATCTGTTAGTATTATAATAACCAAATTAAAAAAATAAAGTTACACCGGTCTACCTATACTAATTATCACAAATATACATATGTACGTAAGTCACATCCTAAACTTAAAGTATTTTAACGTGATAAGAAAGTATTTCCGTGAAGGAGTTTTCGGTGTGGTGACGGAGCAAGAATTCAATTCATCACCCCCTATCTTACCCGTTGGGATCGTAAGATACGAGTAAGGTATACAAATGCATATGACATCTATGCAAGAGAAGGAAAAATCAAAACAAAACCCTGTGCCAATGCCAAACGCCTGACCAATGTGGTTATAGTAGGTCACGTTTTCCTCCCACTACGGAGGAGGCTCGAAACCAATAGTGGGACATATATGAGCTGAGATGAAGAAAACATTTTTTTTTTCACACATATTTATCATATTTTGCTTGCTTTTATGTTGCTTGTGGGTGTCTTAAAAAAAACGACCAAGGAATATAATACATATTTCATAAACATCATATCATCTATGCAAGAAAATAATAAAAGAAACCCTCTCAAAATAAAACCCAACTCGTGTGACCAGTAGGTCAATTTCCTATTGTGAAGGAGCCATAAGCCCAGCAGTGGGCATATATAACTTGACATGAAGACGATGGTGATGACAGTAACGTTGATTTTAAACTCTGTCTAAGGCATTTTCATTTAATGTTATTTTTTGAACCTTTTGCACTACAAATTATTGTATGTTTTGCACTTCAAAATCACAAATGGCCAAAAAATTTTCTGAAGTTATATCTGCAAATAATCACTCACTCATCTATCCATCTACCAGCCTGTTATAATCCACTATTGGAAGTAAACCTCCACGAAGGTAGTGTAATGGTTTAATCATTACAATTAGCAGGCATGTTGGCCATCGCAGTCGGTGCTTTTCTTATAACCAATAAATCCTTTAGCCAGTGTTCCCAACTCCCACGGCAAAGTAACTAATTGATTGCGTCTTCAAGCCATTTCTCAAGAAGAAATTTTAACATATAATTCTTTCTTCTTCTGTATACATATAGTACATGAATTAACCTAAATAAATTGAAGAATATTTTGCTAAATATTTTACTCAAGATTATCACCTAAATGACAAAATCATTAAAACTAGTTTTGACGTTCGTGACAGCATCAGTCTGCAGGCTGTTTATAGAATTCGCAATGAACAAGATGCTGACGGGTGCATCCTAATAGGGATCTTAGAACTACAGAGTCAGCTTATCTAAGGCTTTAAGTACAGCACCTGAATCGGCCGTACCGCCTCCAGAATGCCATGATGTATTACATAAACTCTTATCTAATACATAAACTCGAGAGGAGACCGCACAACCCACGTTTTTCTATACACTTTTAAAAGAGTTATTTAAATTTCAAAGGAACGCAATCGCAGCGCCACCTACTGACCATGACTGAACTGAAATTTATCAGTTATAGAATATATACATTACTGGGTCTCAATAAAATTAAATAATTAAAGAAATAGAAAGTTCATTGAATTAAATAGAAAGTTCAATGTTTATAAATATAAAATATGAATTCGGCGTGTGATAACTAGTTAAAATATGTTACACTGCATCTTAATTCTTAGGTGTAGGACAACAACTGTGAATACCAAGTTACTACTTGTCAAGCGTTCCACTTAGGTAGGCCAATATCCAACAGTTTCCATTATCTCCATAAGCTGATCGATGGGTGGACGGAATGTGAATTGCATAGTTTCCTTTGTAGTATAGTTATTACGTAGTTCTTTCATTCTTCCGTGTACTCAGATAGAAAAATGAATACGACTCAAGCAGGATGATGTAGTCCTTTACTTTTTATTCACAATTGATAGAATATCAGGTATTCATCTTCTTCATGTTAAGTAGTAAGTAGTTCTTCATGTTAAATTATTGTCTGTCAAGTAGGTCAACTACTTGTTTTTAGCAAAGTTGACTCCCAACCAAAGAATAGATAGTCAATAAATAGTCAATAAAATAGATATAATAGAATAGATAGTCAATAAAATACATGAAATTAGCTTAAATTGAATATTTGAAAAAATGTTTAATAAAACGGAATATAAATGCAATGTTATTATATTTTTCCGATAGACACTATTTTCTTAAAAAAATTGCCAGTAAATATTAAATAAAAAAAAATCACTGAAACACTACTTTACGTCCTGGGCTTGTAAACGAGTTCTAACCAATACGCTGGCACTAACCAAATGACAAATACTCGTATTTTATTCTAAAGGTAATTCCAGATAAAGAAGTATTTAACTACAATGAAGTTATATTATACATGTGTAATTATTATACATTATTAAAATTAACTTTTTTGGCTTATATTTGAGATTTATTTCAATGTCACACCATTATCAATGAAATATGATGAACCAGTTATGGATTTCGCTTTATCGCCAGCTAAAAATAAAATTACATCCGCTACTTCTTCAGGGTCAGATACTCGATCGAGCGCGGTTCTTTTTTGCAGATTTTCATAAATAGCTTCAGCTTGATCTACAGTTGCACCTGTATTTTCTATTATGTCTGTGTATACAGGACCAGGATTTACAGTATTAACACGAACACCACTTGCTGCAAGTTCCAGCGCGACAGATCGGGTAAAATGATCTAAACCAGCCTTTGAAGTACTGTAGGAGAAACTTGGTGTGCGCAAGATACGGACGGATGCTATGCTTGAGATATTGACAATGTTGCCTTTGGTCTTTATCAAATAAGGTACCGCTAAGTGCGTAAGAAGTACAGGAGCACGCAGATTTGTTGCCATGACTTGATCGAAGACGTTTATTGAAGTATCAATTAAAATACTTCCAGGACCCCCTATACCG
This sequence comes from Lymantria monacha, assembly GCA_905163515.2. Classification (NCBI taxonomy): domain Eukaryota; kingdom Metazoa; phylum Arthropoda; class Insecta; order Lepidoptera; family Erebidae; genus Lymantria; species Lymantria monacha. The sequence continues at coordinate 25,722,919 of LR991092.1, forward strand.
GCATTATTCACGAGCACGTCCAGCTGTCCAAAATGTTTAACAGTCTCACTGATTACTCTTTTAGCATCTTCATCTCTACTAATATCAGCTGTTAATACAAAGGGATTTTGAATTTTTGATGCAAGTAACATCAGTATATTTTAATTGTGGTAGGACCACGCTGTGAAGTTCTCTGTCTACAGCTGCGGGCCGGTCCGTCCGGGGTAGTACCACTCTCTCGCAGAAGATCGACGTCTGAGTAGTGGCAATGTGCTATTGCGCTTCGTTTGGTGAGCAAGAGAGCCGGAAGCCCAACTGGGGAGGGCTTGGGGTTTGTATTGATAGGCAACGACCTAGCTATACCCTTGGTATTGCAAAGGTCCATGGGCGGCAGTGACACTTACCATCAGGTTTGTGATGTCTGCTCGTTTGTCACCATAAGCAATAAAAAAAAACACAATTGTCACTAAGAACCGACGATATCTCTGAGAATAAGTCTGACCTACGAGATCATTTAGGTGAGGTTTTATAGAGATTATTTGTTGCTAAACGCAGCAAGTATACAGTTATTGTAAGTTATTTATAAATATTAGTAAATATCCGTTAACTACCTAAGTTTCTATATTGCGCAGAGTAGCTTATTAAAGTTATACTTCTTTTGGCGCGTTAGGGAAAAATGATGAGAGTAAATTTTTACGATGCGCGCGCACACCGTCACGAAAAACTGACACCCTGAAGTTAGCTATAGTCAACATTTTAGTTATTTTAACTAGATAATGCGTTATAATAAAATTTTCAATGTATTAAATACCTTTTTTCTATTGTTAGTTTCGTTTTTTCTACAAATGTAGAATAAGTCGAAATTTTTGAAAAGATTTTTATCTTGTTACGCCAAAGATGTATAACTTCTAACGCGTGTATATAAGTACACACACACACTTTTATTTTGTTGATATCAAGCAAAGTTTAATATCAAATATAAATAAATATAAGGTTTATATTGCGATAAGGTATCTGTCTCCATATTGTTGTTGTCTAGAGTGTTTGTAATCACTTAATAAATAAAAATTACGAAAGATTATAATATGTATAATTTGTTCATGCAGGAACATAAATAAAATTGGTGTCATGATTTAATTGAATTATATTTATTGCATTACCTTTGCATGCGATAAATGGCGTATTATATGAAACGTGATTTGTTAGCAAGTGGGGATTTGTGCTGGTCCGGTTAAGTGCGGCTCTCCGCTGCCCCCGCTCACCTGTTAGCTGTAGGTGGCGCTAACATAATTTAACATTAAATATATGATAGGATTTTTGAATTTTTTTAATTTTTTGATAAGATTTTTTGAATTTATAAAAAAGGCTATTTTCTACTCATTTTTAAATATTTGTATATATATATTACTTAAAGTCTCTAACCTAACGGCATTTTTTTTATAAAGAGTTCTATTTTTATAAAAAAAAATAGATATTAGGTCTAAACTTATATTGGGCTTTGCTAATAGCTTCCAACGAAACAACTGGCTAAATTTTACCTATTTGTAAAACATTATTTAATATATGTACCGTATTTGAAGTTTAGAGTCGACCAGTAGCTAATATCTTTTGTGTGGCTATGTTTTAATGGAATCTACTCAATTTTTGCTTAATTGCTCCGATTTTGTAAACTTTCAGCTATTTAAGATGAATCAAATTTTAAAAAATCGGTGTTAAAAACACCGATTTTTTAAAATTTGATCAGCCTAAACTTTTTTCTCCGGACTTCGATTTATTTAAAAATTTCAGGGCAGTTGCTTTATTCTGTCCTCAAGAAGTCCTGACAATTTGAAAGAGGGAATCGAGCTTGTGTTTCAGATATATATTTTTTTTAAATTGTCAAAATTGCTTTTATTCTGGTAAGGAATGCCTGCTTTTGCAAAAATATCTTAGCTTCTGCTGTATATATATGGACATGGAAAAAGCCTTTGATTTGCTAGATCATAAACTACTTCCAAGAAAACTTCATTTTTGGGGTGCACGAGGTAATGTATTAGATCTTACTTTAGTAACAAGATCTAATGTCTAGAAATAAGTTACTTAAATGAAACAACTAGGAGAGAAGTAAAGTTTGTGTCATCGGAAGCTATATATTGTTTACAGCGTTTATCGTTACAAGGCACTGTCCTAATACGATGGTGTATGGAAAACTTCCAAAAATTGCTGTAATTTTTTTTTTTCTTTCATCCGAATCGATTTTTAGAGTTCCGTACCTCAAAAGGAAAAAACTGAACCCTTATAGGATCACTTTGTTGTCCGTCCGTCCGTCTGTCCGTCTGTCTGTCTGTCTGTCAAGACCCTTTTTCTCATGAACGCGTGAAGTTATCAAGCTAAAATTTATAACAAATACTCAAGTCTACTGTCCCTTAAGGCTGTAAAAAAATTAAAGTTCTAAGCCAACGCAATCAAAAGATACTGGCGTTTATGCCGCAAATTGCCGCAAATTTTCGACTCTCGCAGAGGAATCAATACTTACAGGGTACTTCCCGTGAACTCAGAATCTTGAAATTTGGTACAAAGCAACGTCTTATAGCACCGATAAAGGTAAAATTGCGAAAACAGTAACTTTTTAATTACATCATATAATAAAAATATTTTTAATAATTTTAAACTTACCACTGGTTATTTTTTTCACATTAAAGGGTATGAGAATTTACGATTCTGTTTAGAACATCAACCAAATTATTATCAAAAATCAAGTTTTCAATTATCATGTCCCCCTTTATAATATGAAGTCATAATAAAGCCGGATATAATATGCTAAACAATTAAAAAGATATTTTACGTTTGCGCCATTTTTTAATGCAGGTATGTATTGTTCTGCATAGTTGCCCCAGCATTTTAAAACTGTATTAATCGATTTTACGATTTTGGTTGGTTTTACGTTTTTATTTATTGCTACAAATCTATTTTCCTAACCTTAGAATAATGACATACAGTTACCATATATAGCTTCTAAATAAAATAGATTATAGCATATTAATCATAAACATGTTTTTTAAACATGAAGTTTTTTTGCCAAGCAATATTTTTGGATGCAAGATATATTGTTATTGGAGATACCATTCTATGGCTACAAGATTTTTAAATGATACTGAACAACCAAATAAAAAAGAACGATCAAGTCGGCAAACTGTAAATAATAAGCTAAGGGATTCACCTTAGATTATGGTTATGGGCATTCGCCCATTGCACTATGGAGTACAGCTTCGCGTTGCGCATTAATCAAAAAGTTACCTTGTTTTGTTGAGCTTTAAATGTATACTTTATTACAATAAAAAAATATAGCCCTACATCGCCGGGCTACTGCACAAAAGGCCTATAAAGCTCATTAAATTAGGTTATTTTTTTCACATTGAATTAGGTTATTATTTATAGTTTGCCGACTTGGACGTTTTTATTTTGGTTGATCAGTATCATTTAAAAATCTTGTAGCCATAGAATGGTATCTCCAATAGCAATATATCTGGCATCCAAAAATATACATACATATCATCACGCCATATCCCTTGCAGGGTAGGCAGAGAGAACAGAGTGCCAGAGAACTCTATCTTTGCATACTTCACTCGCTTCCTAAACATTCATAATTCTCTTCATACACGCTCGCCGGTTTCGGAGACTCTTGACTCCACCTTCCTTCAGTACATGACCGATCTGGTCTAGGTAGGTTAGTCTCGGTCTCCCTCGGTACCTACATCCTTCCACTTTCGCATTGTATATCTTCTTAACCAGACGTTCGTTCGGCATTCTTTCCACATGTCCGAACCATCGGAGCATGCCCTTTCGCATCTTCAGTACATGACCGATCTAGTCTAGGTAGGTTAGTCTCGGTCCCCGGTAAATATATATATATATATATATATACCGGGGATATATACCGAGATATATATATATATATATATATATATAGACTTTGCAGGCGTAGGAGTGCAAGACATATAATTGAAGAACTAACATAAAATGTTATCGCTTTTATATTGTTTACATTGTTACTTTAAATATGTCAATATGAATATTGAACTACATTAACCAGACCTTTGGAAACAGATAAACGACTAATTTCTATGTATACACTAATATACAGAAACTGTGTGTGGTGTGACGAGAATGGATAAAATAAGGAATGAACATATTAGAGGAAATTTGATAGTTGCATCAGTGACAGTAAAGTTAAGAAGTGAACGGTTGAAAGGGTATGGAATGTGATGAGACGGGATGAAAGAAATGTTGTGAGGGAAGTTTCAAGTATAAAGGCTTCAGGGGTATAAGACGAGCAAAGAAAACATGGATGGACCGCGTGTAGCATGACATGGATAGACAGGGATTGACTACAGAGATGACGTGTGATAGGGATGTACGGAAGTAGATGACATATTGCGTCGACCCCAAGTAATTGGAATAAGATCAAGACAATGATGATACTAAACAGAAATTAGTCCACATATTAGATAAAAATATTATGTAATTATATATATCTTTTTTATCCGTGTGGTGACGGAGTAAGAATACAATTCATCACCCCCTATCTTACTCGTGAGTGATCGTAGGAGACGACTAAGGGATATAAAACGTATATAACATCTATGCGAGAGAAGGAAAACTAGAAACAAAACCCTATACCAAGACGTCTGACCAGCGTGGTATAGTAGGTTAATTTTCCTCCCATTACGGAGGAGACCCGAGCCGACAGTGGGACATATATGGGCTGTGATGATGATGATATATTTTTTTTAATTGGCTTCATTAATTGGGTTAAAATAAAAACAGAGCCTATAGAACCAGGTTTTTACAATTTATTTTTTCATGTTTACGAATGATCGAATAGTAGATGTTTTGCCCTTAATGTGGTGGAATAAATCAGTGTATGTCACTATATATTTAGCTTTTTGCCATTGTATTTAGTCTACTGAAGTCTGACTGCTGACACTAGTCGGCGCTAATCAAAACTGCTCATATAAAGATATGCAAATTTCATGTTTCATGTTATCAAGCGCCGTATGGACATAGCAATACTTAACGAATACAATTAAAAAAGTAATATATTTTAATATCTAATAGTACCTAATCATATTGCTGTGTGGTAGCGGCTAAGAATACTACCAACCCTTACTTTGCTCGAGGATGTCGTAGAAGACGACTAAAAGCTTTTTAACAACCTGGGCGAACTTCACCTGATGGCGTTTGGTCAACAATTGAGCAAGATCACGTCAAGTGGATCCCCCATTTTCCACTTGATCATAAAAATTAAGCCCATGTATTTTTTTTATGAGTACATACCATGACAAAATGATACCCCAAACGATTTTTAAAAATTTCGATTTTAACAATATTTTTCTTTAATGAAAATTTTAGGTACTTTTAATTAAAAAAAAATATTGTAAATCAACCGTTAAATTTAAATGAATAGGACTTGGAGGATTTATTTTTAAAATGTTTATATTTTAATAAAATATTAATAACTAAAAATGATTTGTTTATTATCATGCTGTTAGTTAACTTTTAGGTTAACAAATGAAAATTTCAATGACTTCTCGGTGAAAAAATGAAGATTCTTTTTATTTGTTACATGCGTTATTTATTAAAATTTAAGATTTCAGAAAATAAATTCTCTGCTCGCGATTAGTTTAAACAATATGAATTTATTTATCACAGTGCGCCGAGCGCCAGGCGCTGTCAGAATACCGTCCCGTCGAGCGTCATACTACGTTGCAGCTTCGATTATATATTTATATATATATATATATATATATTGTTAAAATCGAAATTTTTAAAAATCTTTTGGGGATCATTTTATCATGGTACGTACTCATTAAAAAATACATGGGCTTATTTTATTTTTATGATCAAGTGGAAAATAGGGGGTCCACTTGACGTGATCTTGCTGAATTACATTCCCAAAGAGGGTTGACGTCTGGCAGACGGCCGGTCATAAAACTATTGCCAATAACATACATACATACATATCATCACGCCATATCCCCTGCAGGGTAGGCAGAGAGAACAGAGTGCCAGAGAACTCTATCTCTGCATACTTCACTCGCTTCCTCAACATTCATAATTCTCTTCATACACGCTCGCCGGTTTCGGAGACTCTTGACTCCACCTTCCTTCAGTACATGACCGATCTGGTCTAGGTAGGTTAGTCTCCCCCGTGGGACCTAGAGGCGGAGATGCTCTCCGACCTCTACCGGCGGGTTATCACAGCGCGCGAGGCAGGTGGCTCCCCATCGTTGAGCGAGATAGCCACCTGGCGCGTGGACGCCCGCCGAGACGTCATCGCCCGTTGGGCTATGCGGCTGGAGAGGCCTAGGCACGGTGTTGTTACCGTTGAGGCCCTCCGGCCCGTACTGAAAGAGTGGATGGAGCGGCGGCACGGAGTCCTCACCTTTCGGCTGATGCAGGTATTGACGGGGCACGGGTGCTTCGGTTTGTACCTGCACACGGTCGCCGCCTTCTGCGAGGCTATCATCTCGCGGAAGGAGGCGGCGGAACGAGTCCGGGAGGATTCCCGCGATCCGGGCCGCCGCCGAGGCTTCGGGTGATCGGACCGGGGAATTGTCTGGTCACCCGACGTGAGGCCACCGCGTGAGGGCGACGCCCCGACGGCGAAATCTGTCGGGGCGTCAACGAGAGGAACCCGCGAGGGTGAACCGCCGGGCGGGCCACCGAAGTTAAAAATCGGGTCTCGGTGGCCCGCTCGCACGGCGAAGAGAGAGGATTTTACGGTGGGTCTATGGGGTCACGCGCCGCCTTCTCCGTCACCCCGGACCGATTTGGCGGGGCGAGACGCATCCATAGTCCATCAAAAAAAAAAAAAAAAGGTAGGTTAGTCTCGGTCTCCCTCGGTACCTACATCCTTCCACTTTCGCATTGTATATCTTCTTAACCAGACGTTCGTTCGGCATTCTTTCCACATGTCCGAACCACGGAGCATTCCCTTTCGCATCTTTACACCAATACTCTCTATCATACCTACTCGCTCTCTTACGTCGTCGTTACGAATGCGGTCGGTCAGCCTAACTCCACAGATTTTCAAGAGAAGGAAAACTCAAAACAAAACCCTATACCAACACGTCTGACCAGCGCGGTATAGTAGGTTAATTTCCCTCCCGTTACGGAGGAGGCCCGTGCTCAACAATGGGATGATGAATTCGTGCGATTACGGAGTAAGAATATTATTCGCCACTCATATCTTGCTCGTGGGTGTCTTAAAAGACAGCTCATCATCGTCATTATTATCTTGCTCTTATCCCAATTACTTAGGGTCAACTCAATGTGTACTCGTACATATTAAAAAAGTTATTGTCAATAATTTTACGACCGGCCGCCCGCACGACGTCAATCTTCCTGAGAATGTAATTGTTGGACAAACGGCATCAGGTGGTTTTAGTCCAGGTCGATATAAAGCTCTTAGTCATTTTTTTATGACATCCACGAGCAAAGTAAGGGTTGATAGTATTCGTAGCCGCTATCACACAGCATATTTATTTGTAAAAAATCATCGTAAAATACAACTAGGAAATATAATATTCGCATAATATTTATAAAAGAAAGGTAAAACTCGAAATAAAACTTTATATCAACACGTTTAAGAAACGTAGTAGTAGTAGTTCGTCAATTTCTCCCTCCTATCGCTGAGGAAGCTCGAGGACATGAGTAAATAAACGTTACTCATGTGGCTCGAGGTCGGCAGTGGGACGTATATGAGCTGAAATGATGATGCAATAAGCATGGAGAAACACTCATAGCGTATACTTCTCAATACTAGTATTACTAGTACCTATTATCTTTGCTTAGTTGGCTGCTTTTTTTTTCCTATATATTGTTGGGCAAACGGCATCATGTAGTTTTTTTTTTTTTTTTTTAGTTAATAGACACCACCCTGCTCTATGGAAATAATCCTTGTATTGCGGGGGACTTTACAAACATGCAATTAACGCAGACAAATTACACCCAGACTCAGAACAACACTTTGTGGATCGCACAAAGTATTATCCTGCGTGGGAATCGAACCCCGGCACTGGCACGGAAGGTCGGTATCTTAACCATTACGCCATCTGTGTAGTCAACTCAGGGCGACATAATTGTCTTCTCCTTTACAACATCCATGAGCAAAGCAAGTGTTGGTAGTATTTATTACTGCAGCCGCAACCACGGTTATCTTCTACGGATTTCCGTACTCCAGATTTTATCGCGTAGAGAAATACTGAGCCTATGCTCAGTATTTCTCTACGCGATTAAATCTGCGCTCTTCACAGCACGCTGAGCGACTTTGAGCCTTTTTGTGAGGCTGACATTTAGAGACCACGTTTCAGTGCCGTAAGTCATCCCTGATAACACACACTGGTTATTAACCTTTGTTACGCACGGATGCTTCGGCTTGTACCTGCACACGGTCGCGTATAGGGAGTGGACTCCGGCCTGCCACCATTGCAGCAGTGACGAGGACACGGCGCAACACACGCTGGAGGTGTGTCCGGGCTGGGACCGGTAGCGCCGTGACCTCGTCGCTGTTATCGGTGCCGACCTGACGCTGCCGGCTGTTGCGAGGACGATGATCGACAGCGTCAGGAACTGGGACGCGGTCGCCACCTTCTGCGAGGCTGTCATCTCGCGGAAGGAGGCGGCGGAACGAGTCCGGGAGGATTCCCGCGACCCGGGTCACCGTCAGTAGCCGGGGCGGCGCAAGCGCGAATATCTGCGCCTGATGCCGCCCTAACCGAGGCCTCGGATGATCGGACCGGGGAATTGTCCGGTCACCCGACGTGAGGCCACTGCGTGAGGGCGACGCCCCGACGGCGAAATCTGTCGGGGCGTCGACGAGAGGAACCCGCAAGGGTAAACCGCCGGGCGGGCCACCGAAGTCAAAAATCGGGTACCGGTGGCCCGCTCGCACGGCGAAAAGAGAGGATTTTACGGTGGGTCTATGGGGTCACGCGCCGCCTTTCCATCACCCCGGACCGATTCGGCGGGGCGAGACGCATCCATAGCCCACCAATAAAAAAAAAATAAAAAAAAAATAAAAAAAAAAACAAAAAAAAAAAGATATGTAATGATTTTGAAAAAACAGAATGGATTAAAACATCGTAAAAATTATAAATCTATGGTTCGGCTTATAAAATATGTACTTTATTTGTTTTGATCACAATCGCTCAATAAGCCCCAGTAAGCCCCTCTGCTTTTTGTAGCCTCTATAATATAAGCCTACCTGATGCAACTGGTCAATATTTTAGCTTTGTTTCGTAAATTGTAAATCCACTGTGTTCAAGCGCCTATCTCAATTGCGTTCATATACATTAGATCAAGTTGTGCATTAAACATTGTTAAGGCGTACTTATAATGTCGGTAGATTCAACTTTTTAATATAAAAATTATAATTACTTTTCTCTCATCACTGCTACATGTAACAAGTGCTCATAATTCAAATATACAAAATAAGCAAAAATATCAGAGTTTCACTAAAGAAATTCCATACTTGTGCCTTAACACACTGAATATCGATATTTTATACAAAGCCAATCTTTTTGTTATTTTTATTTTACTTTATTAAAAATTTTCAATGAATTTCAGACACACAGCATTACATTTTTTCAATAGAATGCATTTTTTTAAATAGTAAACCCTTACTTTGCTCGTGAATGTCGTAAAAGACGATTAAGAGCCTTATAACGACCTGGGCCAACTCCGTCTGATGCCGTTTGGTCAACAATTACATTCCCGCATTGACATCTGGCAGGCGCCGGTCATAAAACTATTGCCAATAACTTTTACAATATGTACTATGAAAGAAGAGTACATATTGTATCGACCCCAAGTAATTGGGATAAGAGTACGAGAATGATAATAAAAAAATTAATAATTAATAATAAATTTTCAATGGATTATAGATTGCCGATTCCATATTAATATTTTTTTTTTGGTGATATCATCGTAGGCCCAGTATAATCAGCTTGCAACTTTACGAGAAACAGTAAATTAATATAGATATTCAATTTTAACAAAAGGCTAGCAAATTAATAAAATTTGTATATTGTAAGTAAAAAACATAAGGGCCTATATTTCCGTCGACAACGCGGTCACCGAATTGCCAATTAAAACTTTTCCTAATTTTTTTCACGTCCCAAATGTAAACTACCACGGCATTCATTTCATTAATTAATTTTCACATTTTTTTTATAATAAAAGTATGCGAAATGTCTAAGTTGTATCATTTATTAGCCGTATTTGGACTGTGTTTTAACTATTGATTTCAGGGATTTTAACATGACAAATATTAATTTTATACGTGGTCTAGGTAAAATACGTCAAATATTATTTTGAAGCATTTCAGATAGGTATTTAATGATTTTCATTGCATGCATTCAACCAGACAATCATGATCTTCACTCGGGGTTTTTTTTATGTTAGATTTTTTATATTGATTACAGAGTGTTCAGTTTCTATCGCGTTTATATTTGATTTCATACATACATACATATATATATATATATATATATATATATATATATATATATATATATATATATATATATAAATATATATATAAAGGAAGAAAATTAGGTCCAACTTTACAAAGATTAATTCAAAGTGTGTAAAATCTTTAAAACTGGTCCATTGCAAAATATTTTTTTGAAGAAACAGACTCTTGTTTATTTCAAGTAGACATAATGGAGATCAAAAATAGTTTAAGGTGATTTGAAACTGATATTTTATATCAGTTTCAAATCGCCTTAAACATAGGTTCATAGTTTCTCTTTATACATATTGTGTGGTAGTTACGAATACTATCAAACCTTACATTGGTCATGTTTAATAGCTTTACAGCGACCTAGGTTAACTCCAGCTAATACAGTCTGGTCAACAATTGAATTTGCAAAGAGAGTGACGTCAGGCAGGTGCATGGTTTTAAAACTATTGCCAAACTTTTGAAATATGTAGAAGAATATATATTACACAGACTCCAAATAATCATAATAAGGCAAAGATGACGATAATGGTGATATGTACTCTTCTTTCACAGTACATATTTTAAAAGTTATTGGCAATAGTTTTATGACCAGCCGCCTGCCAGACGCCAACCCTCCTTGGGAATGTAATTGTTGACCAAACGGCCTCAAAATATATATATTCTCTCTTTAAAAAAAAAAAAAAAAAAAAAAAAAAAAAAATCCAAAGAGTACAATACACTTTCAATAGAATTCTAAAACATTTAATAGATTCAAGTATCACCGACCATTAGTAGCATTATAGTTAAGAAGTCCTATATTATCGTCTTGCACCCGGGGGAATAACTTCGCCGAGGAATTCACGATTCTCCTTAATTTTGTCCCTTGATAAATTACCTCTCTCGACCAAATAAAGATGATACTCACAATGTTAAATTACTATCACTCACTTAATGAATTTTCGACGAACTTTCTAGAATGTCTTATTACTTTTTTTTTTTTTTTTTTTTTTTTTTTTTTAATCTTTATTTATTTAGGAGCTTTTAGCCTCAAGGCCATGTCAGCTCCATTATACCCTAAACTTAACATAATGCCTTATACTAACTTAGACTAATTCTATTTACTAGCTTATAAACTAAAAGAGCCATCTCAGAAGTAGGTTTTGATAGTATACTTACAAATATGCCAACATCTTTGGTACATATCTCAAAATCATTGACTAACATTTCTCTTAAAAGTATGGTTTTTACACATTCCACCAACAGGTGATGGACATCCTCACGGGTGCCGCACTCCGAACAGTTCGGAGTAGAACTTTTTCCCATAAGATGTCGAAACCCGTTAAGCGGAACATGTCCAGTGCGAAGCCTATGGGCAATTACAATACTTGTTCTGTTAAGTGTAGTGTTGGCAAACCAGGGAATCCGGGGTGGTTCACTTTGTAATGTTTTATACCAAATGCCTTTAGATAATGACCTTTCGTTAAAATACTCTTTCCATTCTTCATAGTTTTTAGTCTTATATTTAGTTAACAGCTCAAAATGATTTGATACCACATCAATGTCAATTCCATCTGTCATAGCTTTCTTTGCTAACCGGTCCGCCTCCTAATGTCTTATTACTGTATAAACAATTTCATAAAATATCAATGTTATTTTTATTGACATTAGTGAACTGTGATGACAGTAAGAATAGAATGGTCTCTACTCTTTCTCTCTCTCTGTCTTAAAAATTCGTTAAGTCAGCAGATAACATTAGAGTAAGAGAAATATAACAGTAGGATTTATATGAAGTGAGACAAAAGAGAGAGAGAGAAAAAGAGAATAAGCTGATACCAACAAACAGCCATGCAATACATTCGCTATCGAATCTATTGTATGCTTTTGACTTTTCGAAGTTATGTACATATTGGGTTGGTAAAATGTTAATTACCACTTTTTTTTAAATATAAAAGGAAACAATTTGATCACTTAATGTCTAAGATTTTTCTAATAAATAAATTTTCGAAATTGAAATAAGTGATTCAGAAAGCACTTTACATTCAGCTGTACATTACGCATAAACAGTTGATATGGCATATCAGCAACCACAAATATACTCATACCTGATCTATATAGTTTGGGTTGTAGAAGTCCGATTGCAATAAAATTTGAAAAAACATAATCTGTCGAAATCGACTAGAAAATTCAACCAATTGCACAATTTAGAATCATAAATACTGGAACAATACTAGTCTCAACCTTTTCTCCAGGGAAGTAATCATTTGTATTGCAATCACATTTTGTAATATAATTCTACTGCTATCGAAAACTACTTACCTGCTACTTACCTAACTACTTACCTGCAGAAAATCCTTTCATCATCTCAGCTGATATACGTCCCTCTGCTGGGGACAAGCCTCCTTGAGAGGATGTCCGCGAGGGTAGACCACCGGGTGGGCCACTGAAGTAAAAAACCGCGTTTCAGTGACCCACCCGCATGGCGTCGAGACCGTATTTTGTAGGGCAGGTCTACGAGTTCGTGCGCCGCTTCTCTGTCGCCCCGGACGGATAAGCGGATCGTGAGGTTCCGTAGCCCGTCGCCAAAAAAAAAATGGGGTCAAGCCTCCTCTTAACAATAGGAACGAAGTTGACCTACTATACCACGCTGGTCAGACGTGTTAATATAGGGATCTTTTAGAGGTTTCCTTTTCTTAACAGACAATCTAGAAGAAAATTCTTTAATTGGGTATTTTTTACTATGATCCAATACACAAAAACTGTAGACATAAATGACAATCACATGCATAAACCAACGTAATAAGCCTTTTGTGATTTATTTTATTTCCAAATTGATCTTTTTGTCTGCTCCTATCCTATAAATAGATCATTTATATACAGAATTTTTCGTCTTAGGAACAGGATCCATCAAATAACAAAGAAGCAAAAATAACATGGAGTTTACATCTGACATTTTAGGTAGTACGGTTTTTAGAATAATATATACAACTACCCACCTTATTATGCGTATTATAAAATAATATAATGCTGAAGTGCCGTCGGGTAGATACAAACAATATTGTTTATTTAAGAAATATGTAAGTGCCTATGTCATTGACTAATGTTCTACTAGGTTTGGTAGGTTTATTTTTGTTTAATTTCTATTTCATTTTTAATGAGACTCTTATTTACTTAGGTATCTCAAAGCTATGTTTTATCTGTTTAGGAATAGGTTTTAAATAGTGGTAGGACCACGCTGTTGACAGTTTTCTGTCTACAGCCGCGGGCCAGTCCGTCCGGGTTAGTACCACACTCTCCCAGAAGATCGACGTCTGATTAATAGCGATTTGTTTTTGCGCTTCGTTCGGTGAGCAAGAGAGCCGGTAGCCCAACTGGGTGGGTTCGGGATTTGTATTGGTAAGCAACGGCCGAGCTATACTTTTGGTATTGCAAAGATCCATGGGCGGCAGTAACACTTATCATCAGGTGTGCTGCTTGCTCGTTTGCCACCATGAACAAAAAATAAAAAAAAAATAACTCTATTCATAGGATACAATCAGACTATCAGTCTATTGGAGGTTGCTGTTTATCAATCACACCATAAGAGGATAATGACAGAATTACCATGCTTAGCAGATGGGTCATCAATTACAGTTAGGATCGTAGCTCACTTATATGTCCTCTATATGCTTCAAGCGAACGGTCTCCGTGCGTACATCGCGCACACTGCCTGATTGAAGCATAACAAGATAATATCAGATGATACGACGGCGGTAAGCTCGCTTAAGTAGCTGTAAGTTGCTAAATTGTGTTGTCAAAGTAAAATGTGTCTACAGAGGACACTCAAAGTTTATGTTTCAATGAACAGTATTTTGCTGTGTAGGAATAGGTAGGCTAGACCCTTATGAATCACAGTATTATGGTTTTCTCAGGAGATTGCTGCTATCTTATAGTTATCCTTTTTTTTTTTTTTTTTTTTTTTTTTTTTTTTTATTGGTGGGCTATGGGTGCGTCTCGCCCCGCTGAATCGGTCCGGGGTGACGGAAAGGCAGCGCGTGACCCCATAGACCCACCGTAAAACCTTCTCTCTTCGCCGTGCGAGCGGACCACCGGTACTCGAATCTTATAGTTATCCTCAGACAGTTTTTGTGAATCCCAATAAACGCGTTACCAAACGGGCTATTGATATTACAAGAAAGTAAATTAATAATTGTAAGTTATTTTCTGTATAATATTGAAAGAAAAATTCACTACATTTTAAAATTTTATTTCGATATTTTTGACAATATACAGCAAAACTAAATCACAAAACCATAAAAAAATATTGACACTGATTTTAGTGTAGTATATTTATTGCAATTGATTACAGATTGTTACTCCACTTTCGAGTTTTCCGTGTGGTGGCGCTGTAAGAATACAATTCACCACCCCCTATCTTACCCGTGGGTGATCGTAAAAGACGACTAAGGGACGTATATAACATCTATGCAAGAGATGGAAAACTCGAAACAAAACCTTATACCAACACGTCTGACCAGCGTGGTATAGTAGGTCAATTTCATTTCCCTTATGGAAGACGCTCGAGCCCAACAGCGGGACACATATGAGCTGAGATTATAATGAACCCCACTTTAAGTTTTCTCTATGTGGTTTTTCCTAACTAATAAAATTTTAAATATTATTAAGGAAATCTCATATACCTATGTTTTTCTGAAAAAAAAAAATACTTTATTGTTTCTCTTTCTTTCATTTTATAGCAAATTGAAAATTGCTTACAAAGGTTTTGGATTCGAAAAATCCTAAAATCTTATATTTTTTATTGCTTATGGTGGCAAACGAGCAAACACCCACCCCGAAAGTTGGTCTACCGGCTCTCTCGCTTACCGAACGGAGCGCAACAGCATGTAACTACTGCTCAGACGTCGATTATCTACAAGGGTGTGGTACTACCCCAGATGGATCGGCCCGCGACTGTGGTTAGAAAACTTTCAACGATATCGCCCTACCACTATTGAAAGTTCTGCTATTTTTACGACATCGAAAAAGAATACACGTTCCGCTGACTCCATATAAAAAGTAATTTATAAAAACTAATTATTATGAAAACACAGACAAATAAGGCAAGATTTAAATTTAGTACTGCTTTACTAACATTTCATTATAATTATACTCAACATATAATACGTAATGAAGCGTTCTGTGTACGCAATTTGAAACTACTATTAGGCCGTAGATAGAAGCATATCTTTCGCTAGTAAATATAAAAAAAAATATATTCAACAGAAAATATTTACATATACGTAGTAATGAAGGTGACCTTTAACATGTTCAATATCACCGAAATATCCTTTTAGTGACTACGTATCGTTACTTAAAGGATATTTTGAAAGCCGTTGGGTATATTAATATCATGAATCCCGGCCAAGTGGGTCATTTAGTTTACCTTAATTGTGAAATCACGTTATAAATGCAAATGTGCTATGGATTTTAATAATATTTTATAGAGATACGACCTCAATATATCCTGCGGCTATATATATATATATATTGACCATAAGGCCTACAGACTTTAAATTTGGTAGGAATATTCCTTTCGCTGAGTATAGGTCAGCTAAGAACGAATTTTACAAAATTTCACCCAATAGGGGAGTTGCTGAGGTGTAAAATCAAATTTTTAAAATATGGCTACCACAGACTTGAAATTTGGTATGGACATTTTTCTGCCTTGTAAAGGTCAGATGAAATAGGATTTTAAGAAATTCCTTACCCGAAAGGAGTTCTATGTAAGTAAACTACACAACTGAACTGACGTAACCGAAGCGAAGCGAGGGCGGGTCGCTAGTATTTTTATAACCTTTGAAATATGTCTCTTTATATTCCATATTATTGTACAATTTTCAAATTAATATCATGTTTTACATTTTCTGTCTTTGGTGTTCTTAATTTATAACAACAACGTACTATACTTAGTATCCTATTTAGTAATATTTTTAACTTCCATTATTACTAGAAGTGTTTTAAACTAAGCGTTCTGATTATTAACAAGAAATTATCCTTACGTACTTTACTAATAATATTTTATTAATCCCAGATAGCATTCATTAGATTAAATATAGCATAGGATTGTTGAAAAATCTGAAATAGATGAAAAATAATTTACTACATATTTATAATCTTAATATATACGCGTATAGATTACGCGTCACGTTGTTTGTCCGCGATGGACTCCTAAAGTACTTAACCGATTTTAATCAAATTTGCATAGGATAGTTTCCATCTGAATTTATAGTCGCAATATTATTTTATTGCAAATTATTTGTCTATTATTTGACAGTCACAATTATCTGTTATCTCCAAACGATTCTAACAGATGGCGGTATCTGTTAACTGGATTGAGTATTTAATGGATAGCGCTATGTTAAACGTACAAACGTTTCATATAAGCTACAAATTATTAGCATAACCACCACGTGTTACTGAGTCTACCTTAGCCACAGCAACGCGTGGCCGGGTCTGCCAGTTATTTATAATTTTATACATTGTATTTATAAATCATATCGTAACCGCTTAATAGTCGAAATTAAACAGTTAGGTATTATTTATATTCTAGTTTTACAATTATTAAGGTTTTACTTACTTCACTTTTTTCATGTGGTGACGGAGTAAGAATACAATTCACCAACCCCTATCTTACCCGTGAGTGATCGTACGAGACGACTAAGGGATATAAAACGCATATAACATGTCAGCGAGAGAAGGAAAACTCGAAACAAAACTCTATACCACCACGTCTGACCAGCGTGGTATAGTAGGTCAATTGTCCTCCTATTATGGAGGAGGTTTGAACCCAACAGTGGAACGTGTATGATCTGAGATGATGAAGTTTTCACTAAGACGATTTCTTTAACGATTGCATACAAAGTTTTTAGTAATAAAGTCATCTCGGCAAATGGTTATAAATCATGGAGTGAGTCCAAAAATCCATTGAAGAGGCACTATCTAAGTTATTCTAAACTTTAAAACACGCTAACCCAATTAAATATGCATACAAAATTTCGTGTCGGTGATATTAACTTTGAGTTTTCCTTGAGCTAAGCTTGAGTGCACATCATTGCAAGTTATACAATATTTACACATAACTTCATGCTACAGAATTTTACTATTAGTCAGTTCCCTCGCATGGAGTTAGACTCTTGTTTAGCAAATATTTTACAATGGTAGTTTTCATGGAGGAATCATAACTGATTTACGCATTTTTTATTGCTTGTGGTGGCAAACGATCAAGCAGCACACCTGATGTTAAATGTCACTGCCGCTCATGGACCTTTGCAATACCAAGGGTATAGCTAGGCCGCTGCTTACCAATATAAACCCCGAACCCACCCAGTTGGGTTTCCAGCTCTGTCGCTCACGTTGTATCACCCGATATATCTTGTTATGCTTCAATCAGGCAGTGTGCTCGATGTACGCACGGAGACCATTCGCTTGAAGCATGTAGGGGACATAAGTGAACTACGATCCTAACTGTGATTGACGACCCATCTGCCAAGCATGGCAATTCTGACATACTCCTCTTATGGGGTGTTAAACAGTAGCCACCGATAGACTGATCGTCTGAATGTCTCTATTCTGTGCTTAATAATGTTGTTTGTTGTTGTAAATGTGAAATTAAACAATATTTTATTTAAATAACCCAACAGATAATGCATTATATAGTTATATTAATACCTGCAAGTACGCCTACTCATATACACGAGCGCTATCTTATACCATACATAGTAACACACAGTAGTATAACACGCAGACGCGCACACACTTGCACATGCACACACATACGCGCACACACGCACACACGTACACACACACGCACACATGCTCATACACACACACACACACACACACACACACACATATATAAACACATACACACGCAGGCATACACACGCAGGCACACACACGCATAAACATACATAATACAATAGATTCACGGGGATGGCTGAAAATCAGCGCTGTTCTTGTAACAGCAGAAGCTGAGCCAATTCCTTTTGCCTACTAGATTTAAATTTGTTTGTTATAATTGTTAGTTAGTTTTTAGTTGAAATTCTGAAAAGGCAATAAATTATTATTATTATCCTTTTAATTCACGGGATCTTCCATAGGGAAGATGCCCGGTCCTTTGGGAGACTTACATGGGGATATGGATCCAACACGCAGAGGCCTTTGGAGAAATTTAATCTAAATATTGGGATGGGACACCTACCGATGACATTCCACGTCTGCACTCAACATACGTGGAATGCCAGCAGTAAGTGTAAAACTATTGTATGATGATGGTATCTAATATATGAAATACGGGAGTGGGTGTTTAGTGGACTGGTTCATCTTAAATCTATGAATTTATAACTGTCGTCTGCCTTCAAACCCATGTTAAGAGCTGAACGGTGGCAGACGGTGACTCGCCAACTCACTGAATGGGCCCCCTAAATAGTCGCCACAGACACACAAGTCATACGGGCAACAGAGGGCAACATTGATGTAAGTGGCTAGGGGTGTCGAGCGGTGCGGCGCCGGTTTCACCATTGAGTCTGCGATAAACAAACTCACGGTTTCCCCGTAATTATGCCCTTGAAAATGACACTTCCACCCCCGAGCATATAGCTCTGGCGACCCCTTTCTGACCAGCTGTTTAAGGCAATGTTGCAATGCAATGTTTTTTCATATTTTTATTATTATTATTATTAAAAGACGACTATGAGCCTTATAACGACCTTGGCCAACTCCATCTAATGCCGTTTGGTCAACAATTAGATGCCCAAGGAGGGTTGACGTCAGGCAGGCGGCCGGTCATGGCCACCGAAGACAAAGATCGGGTACCGGTGGCCCGCTCGCACGGGGAAGAGAGGTGTTTGCATGGTGGGTCTATGTGGTTGCGCCCGCCTCTTCCGTCGCCCCGGACCGATTGGGCGCCACCACCTCCATAGTCCACCGCAAAAATAAAAAAAGGTGACCGGTCATAAAACTATTGCCAATAACTTCTACAATATGTACTATGAAAGAAGGGTACATATTGTATCGACCCCCAAATAATTGGGATAAGACTAGGAGAATGATGATGAAGAATGATGACTTTAAAAACCAATTAAATGTTGTCCATAAGTATTTGAACAGTACCAAATTTCACAAACCTTCGTCAACGTAATATTTTTACCATATTTGCTGTTACCTTAGTTACACAATCTAACAAATAAAAAGCTATAAGCCAAGAAAAGAGCAAGGCAGTGGACAACACAGTAGTTAGTTTGTGTTTATTACATAAATTATTTCGTACTAATGATCACACTTCATCAAACAAAGTTCCAAGCAATGCTTGTTATCAAGAATTTCACTAAAAATTTGCAAGAACTGGCCTGATTTATAATTCAAATCCTAAACATCAGGCTTACCTACCCCAATCTTATTTCATTAAAAAATAAAGCTATTAATATATAGTATTGTGTTAAAACTTACATCAGTGAGAGCATCCAGAGTCATTGCCCTGAATACAGTACGTATAGCGATAGGCCGAAGTGCTTTCTGCAATAATATTAATAACGTGGTTTGCGTAAAGCGATTGTAATGATTCTCCCAACCGCAGGTGTATAGGGAAAGACGTACAGCTTCAGCCTAAAATAAATATGATAAAACTTTTTATTTTTGCAAAGATTTATTTATTTATTTATTATACACACAACTATCATTACAGGATTTGCCTAATGCAATAGCGTGGTAACAAAAGATAAGTTATAATTATAACATATAACATTTTATAAATATTTTATCAAATAAACTTTAATTATTTGTGTAACATATGATATGTAAAGCGGTTTTTGTAAATTCGTCCAGAGAACAACAAAATATGTCTATTTCTTCAGAAACACTATTTATAGTTCGAAGTGCACGCGACAGTGGCGCCTCAAGCAGTAGGTTTGTACGGGCGCGAGGCACTGCTAGCAGGCGTGGTCGTCGTCTTCGCCACACATATCTATCAGGTACATATAGACCCA
Source organism: Lymantria monacha (assembly GCA_905163515.2). Taxonomy (NCBI): domain Eukaryota; kingdom Metazoa; phylum Arthropoda; class Insecta; order Lepidoptera; family Erebidae; genus Lymantria; species Lymantria monacha. The sequence goes on from LR991092.1 coordinate 25,743,403, forward strand.
CCGGCTGTAAAATATCAGCATTATATATCTTACCCCTTATTAACTTGAACAAATATGAAGCGAGTGCAAGATATTGCCTGACCTTTAGTTCATTGTATCCAACCATACCCAGAATAAATAGAGTTGGATACATCAGCGGATAATATGGATATACACCATACTGTCTCAGATATAAAAACCTCAAAAACTTATTTTGTACTCGCTCCAACATGAGACTATATTTAGCTTCATGTGGATCCCATATAATTGCATTACATTCTAGTTGGCTCCTGACTAAAGCATTATATAATGTTGTAATCGTTATAATATTGGTAAATCCACGAACACTACGTAGCATAAAACCTAAATTTCTATATGCTTTTCTACAGCACTTAATGATATGATTACGAAAAGTTAGTCCAGTGTTAAACCCAACTCCCAAATCGATATGCTGACCACACTTCGCCCAGACTTCTAGGCTGACACCAGAGGCCGGGCAAGTCAAGGTTTCGATGCCGATGACTCGCTCAAGAGTATATCGACGGCGGAAAGCGAAAACGTAATAGTCCACAAAAACGAATTTCTTCACCAGAGCCAAAAAACTCTTTCACTTTTTTTCAAAAAATCATAACTAGCGTATTTTTTAACGTAGACCCACGATTTTTGGATATTAGATTCATTATTTTTTTCAGAATATAATTTTTACTCTCAAATCTCATTCTAACAATTATTTATCAAAATTTTGTTGACTACGACATTTTGAACAATTTTTACAGAATGTTAAAACGCTGTAATTGCACTATTGAGTTTATGGAGCGGGGTTAAATGCATTTTTTTAAGGAAAACGAAAACGTAGTAAGCAACATTATTTGAACTAAGGCTGCCCCAACTGTATGTTGTAAACGTAGTTATGCCATGAAACTAATATCTTAGAATAGGTGTAAACTAAAATAATTGCTTATTTGGGGTAAGACAAAATGTATTACACGTAAAGTGATTTAAATTTGAATGAATATTAAAACGTAGAGTTCAATAAATAATACACTACAAATTATATTACAAATGTAAAAACATAATAAGCTTAAAAAAAAGTTAAAAAATATATGAATAAGTAATTTACTTAATTACTTTGTCTTTAACCATAACAGATGTCATATCTTCTGATGACTACACACCAGCACGGATAACAGGTAGTGGTTGAAGCTCCTCTTGGGTCATCTGACCATTGCTTGTTCCGTAGCAGTGACCCTATTGCGAGGTTTTTTCTTCATGTTCGATCAGCTGGTGATCTTTTTGTATACCTCATACATCGTTGGCCATAGGCCTTGGAGGGCAAGTGTGAGGCATTAGCGTTCAGCCTAGATATCGCAAAAGCCAAGCCTCGGAACGGGGTGAACGGAACTTAGTCCAGTTCAACCCCACTAAGACACAAGTTTGCGCTTTGACTGCGAAGAAGGAACCGTTTATCATGGCGCCTTAGTTCCAAGGAGTAACTCTCTAAATTTCCGAGAGTATTGGGATCCTCGACGTCGAACTATACAGCAAAGGCCAGTTTGGTAGTCATTTGGAGGGCAAAGCCAAATTGGCAAGCAAAAAGTTAGACGTGCTAAGTAGAGCTAGGCGGTCCTTCACGCCGAGACAACGTCTTGTGCTATACAAAGCACTAGTTCGTCCTCACGTGATGTACTGCTCTCATCGCTGGGCTGGCGCGTCTAAATATCAGCTAGACCCACTTGACACCCCGCAAAAGCGTGCTGTTCGAATCGTCGGTGATCCCAATCTCACGGACAGATTGGAGTTTACGGGAGCGGCGGAGAGATTTTGGGTCTCTCTTTGTATTCTACCGGTTCTTTTACGGTGAGTGCTCTAAAGAACTGATTGACCTGGTACCATCATCCCCATTTTACCACCGTACCACTGGTCACCATAGCAGAGTTCACTCATTTCACCTGAACTTACCCTGTTCCTAGTCTGTACGTTTTCAGAGATCATTTCTCCCACGTACGTGCAAGATCTGGAATGAACTACCTGCTGCCGTGTTTCCAGAGCGTTATGACATGTCCTTCTTCAATTGAGGTTTAAGAGCATTTTCTTCAAGATAGACAACGGCCTGGCTGTACCCCTGGTGTTACTAAGGTTCATGTGCAGCAGTTTCACTAACCATCAGATGTGCTGCTTGCTTGTTTGCCACCATAGGCAATAAAAAATGTGTCATAAAAATATTACTATAATAGTAATTTTTTTATTATCATAATACACTGACAACATCGTACTCGTACTACCAGTAATATAAGCAAGAAAAGTGTTCTTGCTCCCATAAATACGTAGTATTTATTGAAATGACTTGCGAAAATAAGTACCTCTTTACGAAAATATTGCCATCTTATTATACATTACAACAAAAAATATGAATATAAAGTACATACTTTAGTTTTACGTAATTGCACCCACTGTTTGCAATTATAAAATCACTGACAACATTTACTTCCACCCACTTAGATGCTCGATGCCTACTGAGCAGCAAATAGAGCGACGACGCAATCAACAAACGATGCCACTGCGGCTTCGTTTAAGGGCGGTAAATCGATGAAGTTTAAATGTGCATCACTATTAAAATAGTGTATAGCTGTGTACTTACTTTAAATAAGATAATCTAAATGTCATAAATTCTAGAGTGCATTGTACAGAAACCTTACCAAGGGTAGTAATAGACTCGATTCCTTGTACCACTGCCCGCCAAAACGTCGTTAATGAGCAAAAATCTTTTTTTACGGGAAGCGAATTGCTGTAATCGACATAATATAAGTTATTACTACTTTTTTCTGTAACGTACAGCGTTTTTGAATGCAGGCATTTAAGTTTAAACCCGTTTTTTTTAATGTTAATTTCATAACTATTCATCATAGAATTATGTAACCGGACCATTTGAATCAGTTTTTTTTTGATTCGAACAATGCAATAAAAAAATATTCATTTTTTGTGGACTACGACGTTTTCGCTTTCCGCCGTCGATGTGTAATTTGTCTGATTATAAGGCCCTAATTCGCCATTCACTCGTATCTGCTTTTTTTATTGCTTATAGCGGCAGAGATGCAAGCAACACAACTGATTGTAAGTGTTACTGCCGCTCAAGGACCTTTGCAATATCAGGGTGCAGCTAGACTTACCAACCAAAACCCACCCACAAAGTTGAGATTCCGGCCCTCTTACTCACCTAACAGAGGCAACTGCATACTGCCACTGCTCAGAAGTCGATTTTCTGCGAGACTGTGATACTTACCACGGACGAGCCAACCCACGGCTGTAGGCACAACACTGTCAATATTGTAGCCCTACCACTACAATGGATGGTTTGAAAAGGTGTGGTATAAAAGTTTGATACCAGAGACACCGTAATCCGTAGAAACCGTCTTTTGAGTAAATCTCTAGCGTTATAATTCAGCTTTATGGGTTTGTTCGATGACATTATACATCTAATACCTCTCTTTAGTTAAAAAAAAGAAGACATATTTAATTAAACAAATCCTTCTTCTTCATAGCATATACGTTTCACTGTTAGGTATCCTTCACATTTTTTTTTAAACACCACCTTGCACTAAGAAAATTAATATTGCAGGGGAGTTTACAAACATGCAATTAACGCAGACAAATTACACCCAGACTCAGAACAACACTGTGGATAGCACGTAGGAATCGAACCTACGGCACGGGCACGGAATGTCGGTATCTTAACCACTACACCATCTGTGCAGTAGCACTATGGGAAACAAATTATCATACTGAATCACGCTATTCGGACAGGCTATTATATATTATTCTACATTTTTCATTAATTTCATATCAGATATTCGTTCAAAATATATTCTTCTTCAGCGTTCTAAGAGCCATAAACTTATTCAATGATAACAAAGAAATTAGTCTAATGCATCACTTTAGTGAAACGGGTTGGTTTTATTTCGCCATTTTACTTACAATTATGTTTTTAGTTCTAAGTTAATTAGTTGCCTCATAAGTTAAAATGAGATGAACGGAAACTAATTCTAAACGCACTTTATCGTAATAGATAAAGATTCCATTTCACATGTGCTAATAAAATGATTTCAAAATTTACTAACTCCAGCAGCCACATCCGTAATGCTATTTGTCTTACCTTTTCCTGCAGAAGATCGCTATAGTAAAATGCAGAATAAATGACAAGGATACTTCCAACAATAAACACTATGAACTCCAAACTTAACTCGCCGTGATTTGCCGCCTATAATAATATAATTTATCAATAAGTTTTTAATCTTTCTCGGTTCCCCAAAAACATTTTTCTTTTTTTTTTTAAAGAGACAACAACCTACACTAAGGAAATAATCCTTGTATTGCGGGGGACTTTACAAACATGCAATTAACGCAGACAAATGACACCCAGACGCAGAACAACACTTTACGGATCGTACAAAGTGTTGTCCCTGCGTGGGAATCGAACCCACGACACTGGCACGGAAGGTACCTTAACTACTACGCCATCTGTGCAATCTTTGAACTCACAAATTTATTTTTAGGTGAAAAATCGATAGTTCTCTAAGCTAGCGAAGATATTTGTCGTATTCAAAATGTAAGCGAATTTCTACCAATTAAAATCATGCGGTATTCTTTCCAGATACAAAAATTATGGGCATAGGCTGCGCTCATCGTGTTCATTCTTCTTCTCCTAGACATAGGACGCCATTACTTATTCGTTAACTCATTTAATTCGGATAGTTTAGATGTTATTCAAAAGAAAAACAACAAAGTTGTAAAGATTAAAATTTTTAATATTTTAAATCAAAATTTGTAAAGATGCGAAAGGGAATGCTCCGATGGTTCGGACATGTGGAAAGAATGCCGAACGAACGTCTGGTTAAGAAGATATACAATGCGAAAGTGGAAGGATGTAGGTACCGAGGGAGACCGAGACTAACCTACCTAGACCAGATCGGTCATGTACTGAAGGAAGGTGGAGTCAAGAGTCTCCGAAACCGGCGAGCGTGTATGAAGAGAATTATGAATGTTGAGGAAGCGAGTGAAGTATGTAGAGATAGAGTTCTCTAGCACTCTGTTCTGCCTACCCTGCAAGGGATATGGCGTGGTGATATGTATGTATGTAAAAACAACAAACACGAGTAGCCATCTTGGACCTGCTTCTGCTACGGTCTGAAAACTGTGTAATGTGTGATGACTTAGATAAGGATAAATTCCCTCCCGTTCACACTTTAATACTATAAAAAACATTGTTAATAGCATGACTACGCTGCTGGCAGTTTGCAGCACTAAATGGTTCGACTCATCTGCGGTAATACCACACTTTCAAACGAAAATCGACGTCTAAATATTAGCAAATTGCTGCTGGTAACCGAAGGCCCAAACCCCGCCTTTCAGTCGACAGATTTCTGACTGCACCTTGGTATAACAGAAGCCCATAAGAGGCAGTTACTCACTAACTCGTCTGCCATCAAAGGCAATAAAGAAATCAATTAATAATGCTGTGATTTGAAAAAATATGAAACTGCTAACAGCCTTATTATGAACATTAATAGATAATTGAAATTCACCTCTATAATTTTGTATAAAGTAACTGGTACCGCTATTGTAGCAACTTTCTGTAAACAATCATATCCGATCTTGAATATGTCCGTAATAACCAGTGCGAATCTTTAAAGAGAGAAATATATAAAACAGTTTTGTGGTGTATTGTTAGACTCATGTGCTATGTGGTAACTGCTACGGATACTACCAACCCTTACTTTGCTCGTGGATGTCGTAAAAGACGACTAAGAGCCTCATATCGACCTGCGCCAAATACCATTTGATGTCCTTTGATCAACAATTACATTTCCAAGGAGGGTTGATGATTGGCAGGCGGCCGGTCATAAAACTATTACCAATAACTTTTACAATATGTACCTACTATGAAAGAAGAGTACATATTGTATCGATCTCAAGCAATTAGGATAAGAGTAGGAGAATGATGTTAAACTTATGTTACCTCCTAAGCAAAAGAAAATGCGATTATATAAACTAACTATTGAAATCAATTTTAAGGCTGACATAAACCCCTCCACAACTTTAACCCTGTTATGTCCGTAGTGCTGTAGTGTGCCCCTTATCGTAGCTACACGGCCTCTTCTCTATTGCCTGATCAATCAGTTTAGATGCCTGACTCACGCATTGCATATGGCAAAAACTTAAAAAAATCCTGTTATTCTTTTCAATTTAAATTTGTTGTGGATGTCAAGATAATTAAAATCGTTCCCCGGATCCAACCTCAGTATTATCTACGAAAATTTCTGTAGATCCAGCTTACAGATGTTAAAGTAGTGAAAACGTGTGCTGGGATTAGTCTCAAAACAAATTTAAGTAAAAAGATTAAATTGCTGGGTGATCCATTGAAATGAAATATCCACGAAGTCGTAGCAGAGAGCGGTCGCAAGACTGGCTGTAGGTCTCAGTCCTACTTGGCTATCACTATGAACATCCAGGCAAAATGAGTTCGGTACATAACGACGGACTTCCTTTTCCTTAGCGTCAGTTTTCAATGTTAAAAAATATAGATTCAGAGTAAAATACTCACTTGTAAACATACTGCAAATGTTGTATGATATCTTTAAGCTTCTCTTTTATAAGTGCGTCATCATGTTCCTCAAACAGAAAATCAATCTTGTTTTGTATAACTTCCAGCTGTCCACATGCATGTAACATAAAAATAGGTCCTAAAGGAATATACGCAATATGCATTTGGACTGTGTAAAAAGCAAAAATCATCATCCCAGTATATGCTGTTAGAAATACAAAAATATTATCTCTAATATTGTCAAAAACAGCAGGATAAAGTAAATCGTAATATGGCACCAATGTGAAACTGTCAATCCAGTAGTAATATATCATTAAAATTATACTTTTTATGAGGAAAGAACTGAAACCCATGATTGCAATAATAACCCACTGCCTACAGACATAGGCGCCTTGATTTGCATACTTTTCAATAATCATTCGCTCTTCAACTGTTAATTTTGTAGCCAAATTGTAATATCTTTTTAAGTATTCAATTAATTTATATAAAGAATTTTTATGATATATCAAAATGATAATCTGAAGGGTGATGATGAAATATGCAAATATCATAATTCCATTTTTGCAAATTTGAACTAAGTTACTCATTTTTAAATCGTGATATATTAAGTTGTAGATCATCAAGCTGAGCACCAAAGTGTAAAAACTGTGCGCCAACATAATCCATAGACACCACTTTTTGTCTCTTTTAATGTTAGGATGTAAAAGATTTAGCCGGAGTGCCCTAATCGAGATCTTGAAAATATTTTCAAAATTCATTTCCATTTTGAAGTTATTCTTAAATCAGAATCTTTAAAACTAAATGCATTTTCATGTAATACTTTCTTTAAATAGTGCAACTAAGTAGTTCATATAATTGCTTTTGTGAAATTGCAGACTCAGACTTAAGTGACAGACTATTTGTGTTACTTTTTTATAAAGTTTAGTAGTGAATTTAAAATTATGTTTATAGCTGCTAGTATGTCATAGATATTCATGGTATATGATCATGGGTCGGCTTAAAGTGCTCTCGAGGCATAGATAAGATATTTCAAAGATATTTTTATAGAACTCCGAAATATTCCTTACAATGTTTAGGTACCTGTGTCGAAAAAGCCGGCAAACCAACTACTTAGGATTTAATGCGTGGGCGTGTCTTGAGTAAGAATATCAAATTTTTGGGTAACAACTACCTCTTTAAGGCTGCTCAAGATTTCCTTGTTCGTTCGTTTGTTGTAGAACTATATATACTTAAAAATTAACAGTTCTGTGTGGTGTGAGATTAAATATACAAAGATCCTCAATATCCTATCTGATTTAAATACAAAAACCACCTGCATAGGATTCATATGAATAGGATTCAAAGTAGTCATGCGCAATATGTATCACTGCGCTGAAAAGAGTGATACATATCTTCTCACTGTAAAGATATATATCACTCGTTTAGCTCATTTCAAAGATCGCTCACTTTAAATCTATCGCTCACTTTAAATCTATCGCTCATTTTAAATCTATAACTCACTTTAAATCTATCGCTCAAATGAATCTATCATTAATTTTTTCCGTGATGGGCTTCGCTTTTTATTGAAATTACGCATTGTCGATAGTAAAATTTAATTTTTAATGTATATTAACGTTCTACAAAAACACTTAAGCATACAGAAAATTCTATTTAGATTTTTATTATTAGAGAAAAAAGGTTCTAGGGCTAACAATTTAGTGTATTTACAGTTCCAATAATAATAACTAAAAGCTAATAATTATTAAAATCTATATAAACACTTATCCGTGTGGTGACGGAGTAAGAATACATTTCACCACCCCTTATATTACTCTACTACTAAGCGATATAAAACGCATGTTATATATATGCAAGAGAAGGAAAACTCGAAACAAAACCCTATCTATACCAGCACGTCTGACCAGCGTGGTATAGTAGGTCAATTTCCTTTTTATTATGGAGGAGGCTCGAGCCCAACAATGGGACTTTAATTGAGCTAAGATTATGATGATAATGATGATGATATAAACACTTGCGCAAATAAATATACAGTTTTATTACTAAAAAGTCTATAAAAGTAAGTTTTATTCAACACTCAACACTCATTATTTCGTTATATTGTCATTATTTCGGTCGGTATTTACGAGATACCCCGGGAGCAACTAATTACCCATAAAAAAGAATTTCAAAATACTTTATCGCTCTAGTATCATAATATCAAAAAAATCGGCCAAGTGCGAGTTGTATTCGCGCACGAAGGGTTCCATAAAACTAAAAAAAATATTTATGCAGTAGTTTTTTTTTATGTTAAATCAAGTTTTTATTTTTTGTGCTGTGTGGTAGCGGCTACGAATACTACCAACCCTTACTTTGCTCGTGGATGTCGTAAAAGACGACTAAGAGCTTTTAACGACCTGGGCCAACTCCATCTGATGTCGTTTGGTCAACAATTACATTCCCAAGGAGGGTTGACGTCTGGCAGGGGGCCGGTCATAAAACTATTGCCAATAACTTTTACATTATGTACTATGAAAGAGTACATATTGTATCGATCCCAAGTAATTGGGATAAGAGTAGGAGAATGATGATGATGAATTCAAGTTTCTTTTTTCTTTGATAGTAATTCAAGTTACACCTAAATTAGTAGTAAATAAAAATTAGTAGTTTTAATAAATATTAAAACTACTAATTTTTAAAACATTTAATGAACACGTTTTTAAACAATTTTATTTATAATATTATATTATTAAATTATTATAAATAAATTTTGCAAAAATAAATAGCAAAAAGAGCTCGGCGGCGGTGAGATTCGATCTCGTGCCTACGGTGTCTTAAACCAGCGCCTTAGACCACTCGGGCACTGACAATGAACAGGCAACGTGCCTGTTCATTGTTAGTGCAAAATTAACTGCTGCTTGTTAACCATACACGTTCAGGTGAAAAGGGGTAGTGAGTTTAAAATGATTAAAAATATTTTTTTTATATGATGTAATCAAAAATTTACAGTTTTCACAATTTTTCCTTAATCTGTGCTATAAGACGTTGCTTCGTTCCAAATTTCAAGATTCTGAGTTCACGGGCAGTAACCTGTAGGTTTTGATTCCCTTGCGAGTGTCGAAAATTTGCAGAAATTTGCAACATAAATAGCTATATCTTTTGATTGCGTTAGCTTAAAAGTTTGATTTTTTCACAGCTCTAAGGGACAGTAGACCTGAGTATTTGATATAAATTTCAGCTCGATACCTCCACGCGTTCCTGAGAAAAAGAGTCTTGACAGACAGACAGACAGACAGACGGACAGACGGACGGACGGACAACAAAGTGATCCTATAAGGGTTCCGTTTTTTCAAACAAAACAAATACAAATCTATTTTCTAATAATAAATTTTAATTATTAAACTTTATTTCCAAAGAAATAGAGTGTAGGTATTCTTTTTTGACAACTTAATTACATCGATGCAAAAACAGTGTAAGATATCGTCGGCGGGCCACGCAGCGCACCTATCTCGCTCATTTTTCGTTACCTTGTGAGAGTGAAACATTCTGCGATGCGAAGTGAGCGATGAGCTAGTGAGCTACTGATATATTCGGCGCTCAAGTGAGCGAGTCATAGATTGTGTCTATTTGAGTGATATAGCTCTTTATTCACTCACTCAGGAGATACACAACTTTAATTCAAAGCAAATGTATAGGATTCATATGAATAGGATTCAACCTGAGCTTATCAATTGCAGTGTTGTCTTTAAAAAATAGACTAAGTTAAACTATAAGAATCTTTCTGGAACTCAGTGCTACATATACTGTAAGTCTTTTTTAGGTCTAGTCATACCCGCCCAAACTAATCGTGGCCGCGAAAGGTACGGTGTGCAACTCCGTTACCAGTCGTACCTCCCTACAGCCATTTGGAGAACCGGTACTGAGTCCTTATCTTTGGTGGCCTGCTAAATACTATACTAGCAGAAGAATTCTATAATTTTTGGTCGTAGGTTTTTACCACACATCGTACGGCCACCCGGGTTGGCAGCAAATAATCCTGAGTCCTCATGGATCCTCGAGGGTCAAAACTCGGTGTCTTATACGGAGACCATTATGAATCCTGGCTTACAGGAGTTACAATGGCAGAAATGTGTGGTGGGATTAATCCCAAAAGAAAAAGAACGATATGTCACATTGCACCTATGCAGTAATAGTACGATACTGTTATCTTTCTTAAAAAATAAATAAATTGTACGTACTTATAACTATCTAGTGAATCCCTAGGCAATTTATAAAATTAATTGCAACGTACAGTTTTTATAAGGGACAAACCAATCACTTTCGACTACTGCAAATAACGCCAATACAATGACAAAATTGGGTGAAAGAAACCAAGTATTTTTATTAATTGTCGTAAATTTTTGGCCTCGCAATAGTTTGTGGTGTCAACCCACTTAGTACAATATACAACTATTAAAGTTCATTTTATAGTTTGCAAGTCTATTACTATTTATCTACTATTCAAAATTTGATCTTCGTACTATAACAAGAAATTAATACCTATCTTATTTTTATTGCTTATGGTGGCAAACGATTAATCAGCACACGTGATGATAAGTGTCACTGCCGCCCATAGACCTTTGCTATAACCAAGGCTATAGCTAGGCCGCTGTCTACCATTACAAACTCCCACCCAGTTGGGCTTTCGGCTCTCTCGCTCACCGAACGAAGCGCAATAGCACATTGCCATTACTCAGACATCGACCTTCTGCGAGAGTGTGGTACTGCCCCGGACGGACCGGCCCGCGGCTGGATCTTTTGGAGACGGACTTGCTAAGCAATGGGACAGACATTCATCTATATTTATAAAAGAGGGTGTTTATATATATATATATACATATGACTTCGCTGAACTCCTAAACTTTTTGATCAATAATTATAAAAATTGTTATGTACATGTATTTTTTCACCGTGAAGGTTTATATACTATCCCTATTAATATAACTCGCCACCAAGCGACGCTGCGATATATCGACTTAACAGACTAGGCGACTTAGTGGACTAGGCGACTTAGCGGACTAGGCGACTTAGCGGACTAGGTTTGCTAGTATAGTCTAAAAAAATCGCACATCTTCAAAAATATTTATTTTTATTGCCCTTGGTGGCAGACGAGCAAGCAGCACACCTGATGGTAAGTGTTACTGCCGCCCATGGACCTTTGCAATACTAGAGGTATAGCTAGGCCACTGCTTACCAATAATCCCAAACACACCCAGAAAATTGGGCTACCGGCTCTCGCTCACCGAACCAAGCACAGCAGCATACTGCCACTGCTCAGGCGTCGATTTTCTGCGAGAGTGTGGTACTACCCCGGACGAACCGGCCCGCGGTTATAGACAGGAAACTGTCAACAGCGTGGTCCTATCACTATTCGTAAACATACGAGATTTTTTATAAATATAAATTAATAAGCGACAATATGAATAGCTTCCTTTTAAATGTAAGTAATGTTTAGTGATATATAAATTTACTACAAGTAAAAACCTATGCCTTGTTATTACACAAAGTAATCTAAGTACTACTTAACAATAAGCTCAAAGAAAGTAGGCTAGTTTACAGCTGGTAAAGGTTTTGCATGTTTTAATTTTAAAGCGCTTTAATTCTTGCGTTGTATATAATTTTGTAGTATTGTCACATAGTTAAGAATGAGAATAAGAAGTTATATATTAACTACCCATAAATAATGTAATATTCTTGATTTAAAGCGTATATAAACCATATGATCTCATATATGTCCCACTACTAAGCTCAAGCCTTCCTCAAAATAGGAGAGAAATTGGCCTCCTATACCACGCTGGTCAGGCGGGTTGGTGTAAATTTTTTTTAAGTTCTCCTTCTCTTGCATAGGTGTTATATGCATATTACATCCCTTTGTCGACTTTTACATCACCTACGGGTAAGATAAGGGGTGGTAAATCGTATTCGTACTCCGTCACCAAAAGGAACACCGCATATTTCAATCAATTTAATTAGATTATTAAAATGAAGACGAAACTCGCCTGCTGAATACCGGGAATTCGATACCCCGCAGGTCCTACTAAAAATTTAAATGAGTATCGACTTCGCCGATAAAAGACGTGAGATCTAAATGGATGCCAAGTTCTGGAGACAATTATGAATTTTATTTATTAGAAGAACGTATCTTAGGTAAAATTAAAATACAATTTCTTATTTATTTCATCATCATCATCACAGCCCATATATGTCCCACTGTTGGGCTCGGGCCTCCTCCGTAATGGGAGAGAAATTAACCTACTATATATACCGCGCTGGTCAGACGTGTTAGTATAGGGTTTTGTTTCGAGTTTTTTCTTCTCTTGGAAAGATGTTATATGCGTTTTATATCCCTTAGTCGTCTCTTACAATCACCCACGGGTAAGATAGGGGTGGTGAATTGTATTCTTACTCCGTCACCACACGGATAATTATTATAGGTATATACGGATTATTTAGGTATCTACTGCAAAAATGTTTTTTATAAATATGACATTTAACATTCCAATAATCAAATTATTTACCTAAAACAAATAACTTATATCTAATAATTAATTTATATTTAGATAATCAATTTATATTTTTTACGTATTAGGTATATGCAAGTTATTGTTTTTATATTGCGACGGTTCTATTCTTCTAAATTATGATTGATGAATATTGCCCTGAGAGGATAATTCTCCAATCGCTCGTCAATTCAGACAATATTTCTTATTGCAGAACATTTTTTTTTATTTATGCTTACTTCAGAACTACTGTTGTCTAATTATTGTTACTAGTTAGCTAGTAAAAAATACATTTGATAACCTAATTTTCTGTTGTATAAACGTTTTTAAACAGAAACTAATCTTCATGTATAAGACATTCCGGGCTGACCACGGAGTTCAAGGAAGCGGTACCAGTAGCCGGTCCAATGGCAATGGGGAGGGAATACGGTGGGTTATGGGACCACGCGCCGCCCTCCCATCGTTCCAGACGTAATGGACGGCGTGTGGCCAGACATAGCCAGTCAAAAAGAAAATACGTATAAGACATCCGACAAACAGTGTGGTTGATTATTTCTCATATAAGAAGACTTTTCAGGAATATATTCCTGAAAAATTGAGTTACACTATAGCGTAAATGTAAGCGTAAATGTATATGTGTATGTAAGCTATAGCATTATAGGCGACTAAGCGTCACCTATAATGGTTTTTTTTTCAGATACCTACTAATGTATTTTACGGACAAAAGCCATTTTTCTTTAAAAGATACACACCAGTTAAAAATTTCTAACATAGGTACACAAAGCGAATATACCGATTGAAACTTCAAACTTCGGTTATTTCAAACTTTATACCTACTACGAATTATTCTAGCAAACAACGTAAAACTCAGTTTGAAACTTTTAAATACCGAAAATACAGTATTTTAACTAGAACAGAACAGTATGAGGGGACACAAATCGTTGCCAGGAGGCAGCAATGAGGAAACTTTTTACTTACCTACACCTTTTCCCTGAAAAGCAAAAAATCCTTAGGGCTCTCCTGTGATAACCACTATGGCTATAAAGACCATACGCGAATGTACATTACGGAATAAATTGATGCGGAATGCGCACTTGTAGAGATACTTCGCTGACTCTGAAAATCGAGATGCTGACGCGCTAATTTATTTCCAAAAAAAGTATTTTTATGCAACCATATAAGTATGAAATGAAAGGATTCGCTTAGATCGTTATTTGTTTGTGTACCCATAAATTTAACTCATTCGCTCCGAATCTAAATAGGACTCTTGAATATAATAGATACCTATGTCTTAATATATTATTCTGACGTAATTGTATGATACTCGTATCTCAGTTAACATAGGTTTAATTGATTTAAAACGGGATTCGCATCTATCCAGCACTGTACAGTAATCTAATTCGATTTATTATTAAGGTCTCCTTGTGTGGTGACAGATTAATAATAGGCACAGTATGTCGCCACTATTTAGTTATTCGATGGAGTCGTAAAAACCGGCTTCAAATTTTCAGCAAAATAAGACGTAGCTTCTGAGAAACTTATAACACCAACTCTAAGCACCAAATCGCCTGCTGCTTGATGATTATAGACAGGGACGGCTCTAGCACATGTAGCGCCCGGGTGCAATCAATAAACTGCCACCCTCTTGTATCAAAATGCGTGAACAAAATGGAATAGGTTGATAGTTACATGTTCGACTAAACTCCGAATCTCGCTGGAATGCGTTGTCGCATGCTAAGTCTCGTTGTTTTGTAACGAATCCAGGTAAACGCGATCGGATTATGAAGTTACAGCGAGCATGGCGACAAAGAAAGCTACCCAAACCTGTCAAATAACGTACCCACTATGTTTATAAATGGTTAGGCACTCGCTGTAACTCGCGGAGCGTTACAGTGGAGGCTCTATATGTCTCGAGCGGCTCTCGGCGCCCCCTAACACCCTGCGCCCAGGTGCACCGCACCCTCTGCACTATAGGTAAAGCCGGCCCTGATTATAGAATTACCTTGAAAGACCTATGTGACGCAATGACTTTAGACGGAAGGATAAATGCAACGTCCAAAAACTCTGTGGTAATAATGTTTGGCAGTAGGTATATACGTCAATATGCTTGCCCTCATCTAATAATACTTAAATGAAATATCTCTTCCCTTTTCACAGCAAAGTTATAATTGGTTTCTTAATAATTAATTTCTGGCTGTCATTAAATTCTGTTTTTGTTCTCATAATTTATATTTAATTACTTTTTGATTTCTGGCGTTTTACGCGGGTATTACATATACAAAAAAAAAATTTTAGTGAGTTTGAATCGTATTTTTATTTATTTATTTTATTTATTTATAACTTCTGCACAAAATTAGTAGGTACAAGGCGGACTTAGTGCCATAGGCATTTTCTACCAGTCGACCTAGGGTGGAGCAGAAATAATGCGAGATAGGTGTAATTTAAAGTAGAGAGTAATATAAAAGATAATAAAAAGAAACTAAGTTATTAAGTGTATAAACTATATAATAAATATTCATACCAATATATAAACCTATATGCAAATAAATACATATATAACTATATACATACACATGCAAATAAATAAATCATCATCACAGCCCATAAATATCCCCCTGTTGGGCTCGGGCCTCCTCCGTAAGTGGAAGGAAAATAACCTACTATACCGCGCTGGTCAGACGTGTTGGTATAGGAATAAATAAATAGGTATATAATAATATTTACCAATATACATATATACACACATATAATATAAATAATATAAACTATAGATGAGAACTGTCACAGATGAGTTGAGTCCACCAAAGAGTCTAAAAGTAATCGTTTTACGCGAGTTTTACACATACAAAAAAAATAATATTTTAGTGCATTTGAATCGTATTTTCATTGTGCTAATATTTTTAATACTTTTCAATATTTTATTGGTCACGAAAGCCTACTGCGAAATTAAAACGTGTAAAAATAATTTGCTTTTCCTTTCATTCACCTCAAATGATATTCATCCCACTGCTGGGCTCGAGACTCCTTTAACAAAATTTTGCTGCCCCTTTCTTGTCTGTGGGTAATCGTAAAAGATGACAAAAATAATATGAGGTATAGTATGCCTATGCCTCATATTTTTTTTTGGGAGGCAGGAACACTCAATAAAAAATTCTATACTAACATGTCTGTCCTATACCAGCGTAGGATAGTGGGTAGATCAATCTCCCATTGTGTACGCCTGAACCCAAAAGTGGGACGAATATATTTTGCGTTGTCAGATATGTTCATTTACAAATATTTCATAGATTTCAGCACTTAGTAAATAAATTATTGCAGATACAACTACATTTACCTACGCACATTGATAAAGATACGTGTTTAAATGTTGATTGATATACGGGAGAAAAACAAATATCATCAAATAGCCTATTTAAATGTAAATTTTACAAATGCAATGAATTGTGTGCTCCCGTGACCATGATCACTGTAAAGTGTTCGAAACTTCGGCAAATTAAAAATCAAATATAAACGAAAAACTAGTTTTATTTAAATGTTTATATTAAGATATTTATTTATCTTTTTTCATTAGAACGCAAAAAGATCTTCAAGATGAAGTATTTGATCCTGCATTTTGAAGATATATGTTATTGATACAGTAACTAGCAATATTGTACATCGACTCTTGGAAAGAGATAATGGACTAATATCGACTTCGTAGAGCGTTGTCTCTATCATACACCACTTGTGTGACGTCCATAGAGTAATATTATATTACTCTCGGGACGTCGTACGAAACACTAATAGTCCGGAATAAATTAATCGATTATAATTTATTGTTATAATTTATACATACCTATATTACAATTTTTTTTCTACTCTTAATCTTGAACTAGAGGCAGTTTCACTCTCTCGCAATCGTACAAAGATTAACTAACGCCAGATAAGTAGTACGCAACAGAGACAACACTCTACAAAGTCGAAATCAACCGAACGCCTCTTTTCAAAGATCAATGTGCAATATTTATCGCCGAGTACTGAAGTTTTTTTATTTGAGAGGTTTCGTACATGACATAAGAACACTTTTAAACAATAATGTAATATATAAATATTTTTCTGTTTCAGAAGAACGGTGTGTCATATTTCTCGAAATAACGCGGCGCACGCCGCTTACCCGGTCCACTTTTATAGACCGCAGCTTGAAGTTCTTCAACCAGTTCTATAGTACTACTACTGAAAGGAATCACGCGAGAGTAGCCCAAAAATGAAGATCGTTCACTTTCTAGCATATCTGATACCTTTAACAAGAATTGAAAATATAGTAATTATTATAGATATTTAGCAGCAAAAAGTATTCTCCGTGTGCTGACGAGTTGAAGATAACTCATCATCATCATCATGATAATCCAGCTCTTATCCCAATTGGGGTCAACGCAATATGTACTCATCTTCCAATGTAAGGTAAGGTACATATTGCAAAAGTATATTATAAATTTATGACCGGCCACCCGTTGGACCAAGCTGCATAAGATAAACAGTTGGTCCAGATGAAACTCTTAGTGGTGAAACACCCGTAATATTCGTGGCCGCCACCACACAGCAAAGAACACAGTTAATAATTGCCTGAATCTTAGGTGGTATAATTTTATGGGTGGCAAATGTGTTCAGTCACAAAATTTTAGGAATAATATAATATGATATGATGCCTAAAGATAAATTCAGCACTGATTGTCCCTCATCGGGAAAAATTATGTCCAGCAATGAACATAGACGTAGTGATAGCTTGCAGCAATTACACTTACATAATAAGAATACATTGCAGTCGATAATAAAATAAATCATTTCATTCTTAATTTTTTATACCATCGGACCATCACCCAAATGAAGGACCACCGACTGCTGTTTAAAAGTGAACAGTGTGCCGAGTGTGAGTTTTGCTGTTAACATGACGCGTTCTACAGCGAGCGCGTAAGCATGTCATTTGTATGAAGAAATGTACAGCGCCACTAGCGACGCGTTTTTGAAACTACATTTCTTCATACAAATGACATGCTTACGCACTCGCTGTAGAACGCGTCATGTTAACGACAAAACTCACACTCAGCACACAGGTTTTTAAAAACGACTGCACCTTACTAGAAATTTAATCTCATTAAATGTAGTAGGCCACACTGCTGAATTTTCTGCCTGCAGCAATAAGTCGGTTCGTCCGGGGTAGTACCACATCGTCGCCAAAAAAACCGACGTTAGGCCATCAATTATCCAATTTGTGGTGGAGTGGATAATCAAGCCAAGCAGTTCCTTTACCGTTAGTTAAATTTAAAACTCCGTGTGGTGACGAAGTATGAAAATAATTTATCACCTTGCCCGTGAGCGATCCTAAAAGATGACCTAGGGGCCGCAAGTAGTAACATGCATGTGAGAGAAGAAAATCTCGAAATTAAAGCCATACCATCAAGTCTGACCATCGTGATAAGGTCAATTTTCCTCTCATTGTGGTCAAAATTATATCCCATACCATCACGTCTGTCCAGCGTGATATAGTAGGTCAATTTTCTTCTCATTGTGGATGAGGCTCGAGCCCAACAGTAGAACATATACACCGTGACATTTATATCGTCTTACAAAAGAAGTGCCCAAGTATCCGACGAAAGAAACATATCTAACATATTTAATTGTTCAATAGTGGTAGTGATAAAAAAATAAATTAAAGTTAATAATTTGTAACAATCTGTATATAATGTTTACATTTTAAACAAAAGAAATCATACGGCTTTCCACATGATAATGATTGGGTAACGTAATTACGTTAGCCAATCACAGCTACGAAGTCCACGTGGACTGCTATTCCAAAGCGTACCTACGCTTAGGTAGTACCTACACAGTACGTAGGTTATGTCGAGTAGGTAGCCTACCGCTCGCTACATGCTGTTCTCTTACTATTTTAATTAGTAATTATTTATAATATTTTTAGTAAAATATTCCAATAAATATTTTTTTAACTTTTTAATTGTACGAACGAATAGTAGATACTGGATACGTTACGTGAACTTTTGTAAGACGACATAAATATCACCGTATATATGAGCTATGATGATGATGAGGGGGCTTTATTTCTTTCTTTAAATTTAAGTACCGTCACTTTTAAAACTTTAATTGTTACCAAGTAACAATTTAGCGCGTTATTCGTTGTATTTGTTATTTTAAGCAGTGTAGTAGCGGCTAAGGATACTACACTACTAATACTAAAGTAAGGGTTGGTCCCTTACTTTGCTCGTGGATGTTGTAAAAGACGACTAAGAGACTTATAACGAACTGGGTCAACTCCACCTGATGCCCTTTGGTCAACAATTTTTTTCCCAAGGAGAGTTGACGTCTGGTAGGCGGCCGGTCATAAAATTATTGCCAATAACCTTTACAATATCGCTGCTTTTAAACGAAAGGGCCACAAATCAAAATTATTCAAAGTCGTTTTTTAATAAAAATATGGCCGAACTCATAAGCTCTTTTGGTTTTTTAACGTATTGATGGCTAACTTCAGATCTAAACGGCCTTATTTTTAGAACCAAAAGGGCTTATGAGTTCGGCCATATTTTTATTAAAAAACGACTTTGAATAATTTTGATTTGTGGCCCTTTCTTTAAAAGCAACGATATGTACTATGAAAGAAGAGTATACAATGTATCGACCCCAAGTAATTGGGATAAGAGTAGGAGAATGATGATTCATTGTATTTGTTATTTCAAAGATTTAAATTTAAAGGTTTATAGAATTTCACAGTCACTATAGTTACGCTATAAAATTAATATGCCAACGTTTTCAGAGATTATGCTTACCGTCATTTCAACATAAATTAAAAGTAATATAACACGAAATATCAGACTAATCATTGTACAAATATCACATTATTTTTGCATTATTTTTTTAAATAAAATGTATAAATCTAAAATGTTATTAGTTTAAGTTAAATTTATACAACTTCTTTTTTTTTGTATTTACAAAAACATCTCGTACATTTTACAATGAAACCTAAATGCAATACGGCTATAAAACAAAACAATAAAATAACAATAACTTTGTTATTATAATTGAAAAAGGGGAAAAATAAAAATATAAATATGATAACAGACGCAAAGGAAATAAAAGTATTTTATTAAAACATACAAAAATATTCTCATTTACAATAAGCACATTTTTATCACAATTAAATAAGTACATGTTCCATAATAATATATAATATAATAGACACATAATACTATAGTGTTCAAAATATCTACAGGGTGTAAGGGGACCGCTGCCGAAAACAAAGACAGGTAACCCTACTAGTCCTACTTGTAATGGTAGGCTAGAAAAAAAAATCAATTCGGATGAACAAAAATTTTTTTTTCACCCCGCCCGGTCGTTGAACTCTTGAACATATGATCGTGAGTTTTGAATAGATTGCGTCTTTTCTCATCTGAGTATAGTTACGCATTTTTTATCGAATTATCGTTACATGGCACTGTCCTAATACGATGGAATGTGAAAAAAACTTAAAAGTATTTGTGAAAAAAAAAATATTTTTTCATCCTGATCGATTTTTTTTCTAGCCTATCATTACAAGTAGGACTAGTAGGGTCACCTGTCTTTGTTTTCGGGAGCGGTCCCCTTCCACCCTGTATATTTAGATAATAAAATGTTAATATAATAGCTTGTGGTAACGGAGTAAGTCTAGAATTCCCCACTTATCTTGCCAGTAGTTATCGTAGACGACTAAGAGATAAGATCCTTACTAATATTATAAATGCGAAAGTAACTCTGTCTGTCTGTCTGTCGCTCTTTCACGCCAAAACTACTGAACCGATCTAAATGTAATTTGGAACATAGATAGTCTAGAGCCTGGTAAAGGACATAGGCAACTTTTTAATGCAAAAAAAGAGCTGAAAAGGGGGATGAAAAGTTATAAGTATCGTCATTTTTAAAGCCAGAAGCGTGAAACTTATTTTTAGGCTATTGATTAGATGTAAACAAATTTGACATTAAAATTTTGTAAAATAATTACCCTTATGGGGTAAAATAAAAATAGGGGATAAAAAGCTTTAGGAAAGTAAACTTTTACGCGGGCGAAGTCGCGGGCAGAAGCTAATATTCCTATAAAATCTATGTAAGAGAAGGAAAACTCGATATAAAACCATTTACCAACCAGTATGACCGGCGTGGTATAGTGAATGTACATAGGGTGAGATGGTAACTCAAATTACACATGTAACTGACAATATATTTTTATTTGGAAATTGATTATAATGAAACAACTCTACCCTATCTTTATAGGATCTGTGATGTATTCATCCATTTAGTAGATGAAACTAGCCTACACGACCTGCCTATATATAACATATAATTAGCCACGGCTGTGTCCTCGACGTCGAGGTGCAAAACCGCGACGTAAAAATTTCATAATCTAAAACCTGTGTGCTGAGTGTGAGTTTTGTCGTTAACATGACGCGTTCTACAGCGAGCGCGTAAGCATGTCATTTATATGAAGAAATTTAGTTTCAAAAACGCGCCGCTAGTGGCGCTGTACATTTCTTCATACAAATGACATGCATACGCGCTCGTTGTAGAACGCGTCATGTTAACGACAAAACTCACACTCAGCACACTGGGAACACTGCCTCCAACGACGCCTCAAGCCAATGTCTGTATCTCACAAATGGTTCCCTTGGTCGCATAGCTTACTTTCAGTGGATTGAGAGTACTTAGCGCTCAACCAGTCTAGGACGAGTTGTGAGGGATATCTGGAGCTAATAACTATACTTATAAAAACTTCTTTTGCGATCAAATAATTATTGTCATACGTGGTATTTGAAATAACATATATACACATACATATCATCACGCCATATCACTTGCAGAGTAGGCAGAGAGAACAGAGTGCCAGAGAACTCTATCTTTGCATACTTCACTCGCTTCCTCAACATACATAATTCTCTTCATTCACGCTCGCTGGTTTCGGAGACTCTTGACTCCACCTTCCTTCAGTACATGACTGATCTGGTCTAGGTAGGTTAGTCTCGGTCTCCCCCGGTACCTACATCCTTCCACTTTCGCATTGTATATCTTCTTAACCAGACGTCCGTTCGGCATTCTTTCGACATGTCCAAACCATCAGAGCATTCCCTTTCGCATCTTTACACCAATACTCTCTTTCATACCTACTCGCTCTCTTACGTCGTCGTTACGAATGCGGTCGGTCAGCCTTACTCCACAGATTTTCCGCAGTGATTGAAATAACATCTACTGGAATTCCGTTTTAATCGTTATATATGGAAAATCTAAGTCAATTAGACAATTGGACCATGTCACCGTTTAATACAATTCATACCAAAAAGTAAGAATATTAAATCGTCAGTGTGTAAACGTTTTCCAACATACACAACGATGGCATGTGGAACGAGTCCCATAAAAGTGACAATACAAGCAGGAATTTCGTTGTTATACTCACCCTCATTTCAACTGGTAAAACGATTGGGATGGATTTCCAATAGACTTGCATTCAAATCCCACATGTGGCAATCATTTTTCTTTCGCAAAAGAAGTTTTTATAATTTACCTAGCATGTTAATTGAATGTATTCCTAGATTAAAAAAAACTTTAGGATCCAATCATAATAGGGACACAAGTATTTATTATCTATATTTTAAAATAAATCAGGTTTTTTCACCAAGAATTTATAGGTTACGCTTGCAGTTTGGCCTCTGCTAACCTTATCCTCAATATCATATCATTCTAGATCTGATGCATCTAACTAGCATTGCGATTTCTAATTAACAAAGACGTATACATTCTACATTTCTTTTTTATTTCTCGGACTATATACTTATCGCTATTGGACATGGGTCTTCTTCCAGAAGAAAGAAATTAATTACTACTACACATGGAACAGAAGAGTTGGCATAGGATATTTCTCGAGATTTTCTTCTCGTTCAATGATGGATATTGAAAGATTTATATCCTTTGATCGATTTTAACCATACCTGCACGAAATTAAGAAGTGGTGACACTTATATCCTGTTTTTTATGAAACTTAATTTCACTAAAAATGCATGAGCTAAACTGAGGTTTCTTTAATATACTATAAATGGATTTCTTTAATATGCTTAAAATGTGTTTTAGGTCGCTGCGATTACATTATATAAATATTGTATTTTATTTCTTTTTTAATAAATGGAATAAAAATTATAACATAGTCAAAGTGGGGCCGTAATTATTGATATCGAATTGGGCAGGTACCAAAATAATACTTTTGATTTCATTTGATTTTTTGTGGTAAATACTGATAGTTTTTTTGTCTATTATCGTAAATGGCCTGACGAGGTAAGCAGTAAGCACCATATTCTTGAAAAAAATATGTCAAAATAGTAGCAGAGTCGGCGACCGAAGCAACCAAATTGTCAATCGCATTGTCGTATAGGAAAGATTTTTATCAGGCCTTCTATTGAAAAATGATTACACATTATTATGACTTATAACCCTTTTTCAATTCACAAATCAGTTTCTATAACTAGCCTAGCTTGTCAAAAGCATTAACAAAAAGTAATGAATATGTTAGATTATTAACTGTGTAGTATCATCGTTTAGTATAATACTAGCTGTTATCTAACTTTGTGTCTATTAAATTTATTTTTCTACTAGCAAACACAGCCCATTGGTTTTCTTGTAGAAGTAGATATAACACAGCGTCGCTTGGTGGCGAATTACATCAATGTGAATATCATATAAACCTTCTACGTGAAAAAAATACATATATATACCAATTTTCATAATGATTGGTCGAATAGTTTCGGAGTTTAGCTATGTCATTTATACAAACATTCACTTTTATAGATATAGTTTACACGTTAATTAAAAATGAAATTACATTAGTAATAAGTATTAATGTAATTAGTAACCAAACAAATAAAAAATACAATAGAATATCAGAAAAGTACGTACATAATAAAGGCGTACGGGAGAACCGTCAAAACGACAATGCGATTGCTAATTTGGTTAACAATAGATGTTGGTTCAATTCTCACATATGGTAATCATTTTTCAATTCACAAATGAATTTTTAGAAATAGCCTAGTATATTAAATGCTAAATAAACAAAAAATAAATCAATAATTTAAATATATTAGATTAAATCAAACTACAACTGCTGGTAATGTGTTAGCATACTGGAATTCTGGACTGTTCTCGTATTCAGACATATCGAGGGCCACTTCACAGCTCTCTCGAACTACTGGACGCGGATCCTGCAGGTATCTGAAACAGCATTATACATTTTTACATACATACATACATATCATCACGCCATATCCCTTGCAGGGTAGGCAGAGAGAACAGAGTGCCAGAGAACTCTATCCTTGCATACTTCACTCGCTTCCTCAACATTCATAATTCTCTTCATACACGCTCGCCGGTTTCGGAGACTCTTGACTCTTTTTCGGTGACTCTTCTGACCAATCTGGACTAGGTAAGTTAGTCTCGGTCTCCCACGGTACCTACATCCTACATCCTTATATTTATTTTATTATTATACATTATTTTTATACATTATTTTTATACATTTTTGATGTATAAAAATAATGGTCTGTGAAGAAAGTGGAATCCCTATGGTACATTAAGACATGAATCTATCCATCCATAGTCACTATTGAACATAGGCCCCTTCAAGTTGGATATGATACTTGGCAGGCGGATTAGGGGATTGCAGTGGGTATAATGGTTTCCCCAGAGAATATTTCTGCAAATACTATCATTTCAGCTCATATTTATGCTACTATTGGGCTACACTCGAGCATCCTCCATATCTTCATCATTCTCCTACTCTTATCCTAATTATTTGGGGTCTATACAATATGTACTCCTCTTTCATAGTACATATTGTAAAAGTTATTGGCAATAGTTTTATGACCGGCCGCCTGCCAGATATCAACTCTCCTTGGGAATGAAATTGTTGACCAAACGGCATCAGATGAAGTTGGCCCTGGCCGTTATAAGGCTCTTAATCGTCTTTTAAGACATTCATGAGCAAAGTAAGGGTTAGTAGTATTCGTAGCCGCTACCACACAGCTCGAGCCTCCTCCATAATGGGAAAGAAATTGACCTACTATACCACGCTGGTCAGACATGTTGGTGTGGGGTTTTGTTTCGAGTTTTCTTTCTCTTGCATAGATGTTATATGGGTAAGATAGGGGGTAAATCGTATTCTTACTACGTCACCACACGGATTTTTTTCTGAAAATATATAAACATACATTTCAATTTTCACAAAACTCAAAAGTATGTTTGAGAATGTGAAACTAAGACCTCTGAGTAGCAGATATATATTGATATCCGAATCTGACTATATATAAGCTACAGCGACCCACTCCACGGCGTGTTGATTATTATAGCGTGTGGTGATGGGGGTAAGAATACAATTCTCAAATCTCAACGCAATGCTTTACCTTCGGGTGTCATAAAAGACGTCTAAAAGATATAATATGCATATAACATTTATGTAAGGAAAACTCGAAACAAAACCCTACAACCACCCGTCTCAATAGTGTGATATAGCAGGATTCCCTCGCAGTTGTGGAAGAGACTCAAGCCCAGTGAAATGCATTGAGCTGAGATGATAATGATGAAAATATTATAATTTTAAATCTGTCCTGACACAAATGCACACTATCTTACACATTCATGTTCCAGACCAAACTTTAGGCAATGGGACAGAGACCAAGCCTAAAATTCTTTTATGATTATTTCTGCAATGGAAGTGATGGAGGACATATTAGGGGCCTTTAGTCAACTCTTTTAGCTCTTTATATCATTGGGTTAGGTGCACACCAACATATTCGGAATGTTAAATTTGTAATGGTGTTAGTATAGTAGTTTCCTCCTTGAGAAAGTGTGCAGATATATTCCAAAACAACCCCGGCGACATAAGGCATCCTTCGAAAAGTAAGGAGTCTGCGTCGACTCTGCACATTTCTCCTGCCGAAGCATCTTCCCGCTCCGATTTCGTAAATTGAAAATTGCATTAAACTTTCACAGCTAACTTTAACAAATAACTGCTTAAAATCAGGTGGACGAGTAACTAGTTCGCTAAAAAAAATAATTGCCGTTATTACCTTTGTAAAACTTCTGTGCATTCCTCAGTCGCTATAGATCCAAGTGCTTCCGCAGCTTCATGCCTAACCATCTCATGTTCATCGTCATTCTCCAAAGTTGACTTCAGGAAAGGCACACTTCTCTCATCTTGCATTTGGCCAAACACAAATGCGATTTCATGACGAAATAATGCGCTAGATGCTTTGAAACCTAGAATACAACATTAATAGTTAATTAAGTTAGACTCTACATGGGAGAAATCCATTATATTAAAATGAGGACAGTAACTTGGAACTGTGGTTGAGTAACGGCTTTCTGTTCCTATGGCGATGGATTCCAAATATAGTGTGTTATCGTCCCTTACCAAAGATTGAATAATATGGCATGGATGCACTCTCCCAAGAAGCT